>CM053792.1:644477064-644582064 GCA_028749045.1 Cupressus sempervirens
AAAAGAGGAAGAAGAAGAGAAGGAGAAGAAGAAGAAGAAGGAAGGAGAAGAAGAAAAGAAGAAGGATGAAGAAATCACAAGAAAAGTAGATGAAAAGAGGAAAGAGGATGAGGAACATAGGAAGAAGATGGTGGATAAGGATGAGAAGCCAAGTGCACCTAAAACATCTCTCACCCTAGCTACTCTTACATGTTTAAATGATGATGATCAATCATAATTAATATCATCCCTTAGTAAACTAATCAGTAAGAAAAAATAATTTTTTATTATCTTTGATTTTGCACAAACTATCATATCATTGTTAGTCGGTGTATGCCAAGCTCACTTGGGCATTGAAGATAGTTTCTTGTGTTTGCTGAGTATTCCAAAGTTTGCCTAGTTTAGAAGAGAGTGTTTACTAAATTTTTCAGGTGTCACAGGAAAGTTTTTGAAAGTTGAGTGTTAATAGAGATCACTTGGTTAATGAAGGAAATGTTGGATGGAACTAGTGTTAACCAAGCTCACTTAGTTACCAAAGGAATTTTTTGAACATGTAGTGTTGACCAAGTTTAGTTGGTTAACACAGAAAAACAATTTTTGAGTTAGTGACTACTAAGTAGGGTCAGCTAATGAAGGATTTTCTTATTTTGACATGTTGAGTTCAATTGAATCATTTGTTGCATCTAGCCAACTGAGGAGATGAATATTAGTTATTCTAAGTTGTATTCAAGATAACTTGACAATATGAAAGATATAAGTTCAAGTTGAGGATTAGAAAAAGGAAGCATAGTGGAACATAATTGAAGATTTGATGATGCCAAGAGAAAGAAAATTAGAAGGATAAACAAAATATCCTCATTGAGATGCAAAGATACATTCTATCAAGAAGGATCAAGTATACATGCCAGAATTGAGATCTATAATCAACATTTAATGTGCATCAAGAATTAGGTCATCTCATTGTTACTCTCAAACCATTTTAATAGTGATCTAAATATCTTAACAAAGTTGTATTGATAGTTATCTATAAATCCTCTAACAAGGTGGCATTTCTATTGAATTATCTAAAGATCTCCAACAAGGCCACTCCTAATAGGATAATTAAATCCTCTAATAGGGTCACACCTAAAAAAAAAATTGTAACCTTTAATAGGGTTGGATTCTAACAGGGCTCACTTTAGAAGAGTTAAAATCATTTTCTAGTTACAATTGGTGGTTTTTCCCAAATTGGGTTTCCATGTTAAATCTTTGTGTCAAGTGTGCTCATGCTATTTATTTTATGTGTTTGCAACTAGGTTAAAGTAATATTAATCACAAATAATATCTTAAATATTTTCATGTTAAGCATTTTCCAAGCTATTATAGTGTTTACCAAGTTACAACATTTTTTTGTGTGTTTGTTGAGTTCTAGCAAAGTTGAGTTTTCACAGAGTTTTTTTTGTGTTCACATCTAAGGGATCTAGGAATTATTTTTGTGGTAACTGATTCACCCCTCCCCTCTCAATTACTCCTCTTATATTTCAAAAAATTGGTATTAGATATTTTGGTGCTTGAAAAGAAGGTTTTAACGACCTAAGTTAAAGATCAATATGTCTTATAGAAGAGAGATTCCCAAGTTGAACTGAGACAATGTTGCAACATGGCAAAGATTTATGAGGTTACATCTCAAAACTATCAATGATTAAGGTTGTAATTATCTTGAAAATGAATACACAAATCCTACTAGAACATTATCAATTGAAGGTATTGCTAAGAAGAAAAATCATAACATCATGATTATTGAGATTGCTTCTACTTTTAATTATCTTGAATTTGATGAAGTCAAAAGTTGTACTACAACTTATGATATGTGGACCAAACTAAAATCCATCAATGGAGGAGATGATAATGTAATGAGAAATAAAGCTAAAATTCTTAGAGGACAATTTAATTTGATGAAGATGAGAGAAGATGAAAGCATTGCAAAATATGTTGAGAGAATTAAAGCAAGTGTGAGTGCAATCAAAGCATCTAGAGAAAACATTGATGAAAAAATAGTTCTAGGAAAAATACTCAGAACCCTTCTTCCTATCTATGCAATTAGAGTGTTTCCTATTCAAGAGATGAGATGTGATCCAAATAGAAAAATAAATTTGGATTCTCTAGTTGGAAGATTAACAACTTTTGATTTAGATAACTATGATAACTATGTTCCTAGTTCTAAAAGTATTGAGTTTGCATTTGAAGCCAAGTTTCACTCAAGAAAAGGGGTAAGAAATCAAAGTAAAACCAATCAAGAAGTGAAGAAAAAGAAGAAAGTTTTGAAAATAACCTTGAAGTTGTTGAAGCCCTCCTTGCAAGGAAATATTCCAAAGGAAAAGGAAAGTTCAAAGGTAAGATTCCTCTAATATGTTTTATTTTTAGGATTCTTTAGAATAACTGAGGGGGGGGGGGGGGGGGGGGGTGTGAATCAGTTATCCAAGGTCCAAATGCCCTAATAATACTTTTTCTCAAATTATAGTGAGCCCATAAACTTTTCATCCATCCAAGCTTAAAATAATCATCCTAGCAAATTATAGTAAATCAATATGCAACAATAAAACATGCAAGATCAACACGTGACACAATGATTTACATGGAAAACCAATTTGGAAAAAACCACCAGTAACATGCTACTTGATTCTCACTCTTCTAAAGTGATGCCATGTTAAAAGCCTGCCCTGTTAAAGGCTTACAACACACTGTTAAATGTGACCTTGTTAGAGGATTTCACCAAACTGTTAGGAATGGGCCTGATCAAAGGACTTTAGAACATTCACTTGGAATGTCACCCTGTTAAAGGATTTACCTCATGGCTATTAAACCAACCTAAGTCCATAAGATTTAAACTAACTGTTACAATTGCTAGAGAGTAACAATAATGGATTGTTGATCTGATACAACTTACAACATACTGTGCAGATTTCAGATCACTCTTCAGTTTAGTCCTTTTTCTTGGCTTTTAATCACTTCGGTTCTTACAGCTTATCATCTCAAGCTTCATCTCCTTGAATCTTCTTACTCATCATACCAATGCAATCATCCTTGTGGTTGTCTATCCAAATAGAGTTTCTATGCTTTCTTCTCCTTAGCACCTTCTTCAGCACTTCATGCTTTTAAGCTCGACCACCTTCTCCTCTCTTTGCTTCATGACCTTATGACTCCTTAAATAGAAATTTGGTTTTCCTTTTTCACTCAATTCTCCCTTTCCAACTTTAGGGTTTCAAATGGATTAGGTAGTATACAATGTATCTACCCCATATCTTGCTCTTATCTAGAAACCTTCATCTAGAGTCTAGTTGTATTCTCGAAAAATGTTCTACATGTAGTTCTATGCCACCAGCTCATCATTCTTATCTTCCATTTAATTCACAGACTTCTAGATAACCACCATGCCAGCTTAGATCTGGCGAATCTTCAATTTTCAAAATAATGTAGCAACTCAGCACTATTGGTTTACTGATGCTCAACATCTCTGTGTTACTCGACACTTGTATCTGCTCATCACTTGATTTTTCTCGGCAGTTGATTCTGCTTGGCACTTGATTCTACTCGGCACTCGGCACTTGATTTTGCTCGGCATCTGAAGTTCACTTGGCACTTGCTCAGCTTCAACTAGGAATCTGTTTGGCTCCTTAATGATCTTAGTTAGTCTTTAGAAAGGACTTAGCTAACACCTTACATCTTTGATATGTTTCAATATGCATATTCTCTGTGTCTTAGAGTATGTCATCAATACACTTTTTCATCAATGACTTAGCTGATCCTTGGACTTCATTAAAACATCATAACTTCAACCTTTCTCTAGGTGTTCTAGTTACATCTTATTGATTGCCTCCTTCTTTTCAATCAACCAATTGATAGTATTTGGATCACTAAAGCAATTGTTATTCTTGCAACTAGTAAGTTTGACATCAATGACAAAACAATGATTGAGAACATTCTTTACCAGTTCCATATGATCATTCCAACAATTTTCCTCATGATCTTTTCAATCATTTCCAACAATCTCCCTCTTTGACATTGATGGCAAAACCAAACTGATCAATTGATCAACTTAGTTACCATCAAAATTGTATACATTGTCTGTGACTTTTCTTGGCTGCTTGCATCCTTACTATTGATCTCATATATTTCCCTCTTTCATATGTATCTCCCTCTTACTTTGTATTGATCAAGTTTCAGCATATGTCTCCCTCTTTGACATAAATGCCAAAGATGTAACATCTTTAACATGCGAAGTATAAGCTTTGGCTTCTTGATGTCTTCTCCCTCTATCACTATGCTTGTGACTGATTTGGAGTTTCTGCTCCTACTATCATCCTTTACATCATTCTTCTAATATTTCAATGATTTATTCTTGTTGATGTAGGGCAACATCCTTGTTGCTTTAAACTACTTGAGTTAGGGGTATTACCCCCAATTTGCCTCTAAGATATTCATAAGCACCCTTGGGCAATGGTTTGGTGAAGATATCTACAGTTTGTTACTTTGTGTGAATGTATTCCAACTTCACTTGTTTGTCTTCTACCAATTCTCTGACATAATGATACTTGATTGCAATATGCTTGGCTTTTGCATGCGTTATTGGATTTTTGGATATGTTTATAGCACTTGTATTATCACAATATAGTATCACAGGTTTAGTTACCTCTTCTTTCATTCCTTTCAATAAATGCATGAGCCACACAATGTTTGTGCAATTTACTACAACTGCTACATATTCTGATTTTGCAGTTGGCTGGGATGTGCAGGTTTGTTTCTTGCTAGTCCAAGTAACTAGCCTTTTACCTAAAAATAATGCACCTCCACTTGTGCTTTTTCTGTCATCAATGTTACCTCCCTAATCTGCATTTGTATATGCATTGAGTTCAAACTTTCCATTCTTTTTGTAGTATAGACCAAAGTTATCAGTTCCTTTAAGATATCTCATTATTCTTTTTACTGCTATGAGATGATTTTATTTGGGATTAGCAGAGAATCTAGCCACTATTCCAACTACTAATGCTATGTCTAGTTTGTTATGTACAACATATTATAGTTTTCCAATTATGGATCTGTACGTTGTTTGATTGACTTCAGCTGATTCATCATTTTTGGATAGCTTATTTCCTATTGCCATTGGTGTTCTGACTAGTTTTGGGCTCCTCCAATCCAAACATTTTAAGTATTTCTTTGATATAATTTGATTGTGTCACAAATATACCATGTTTTAGTTGATGTACTTGCAATCCAACAAAAAATTTGATCTCTCCAAACATAGACATTTCAAACTCATGTTTCATTTTATCAGCAAAGCCTTTGCAAAGCACTTCCTTTCCTCCAAACACTATGTCATCCACAAAGATTTTAGATACAATAATAGCCTTACCTTCATCTGATTTGATGTACATGTTGCTATTATCATCTATTCTTTCAAATCCTATTTGTACTAAATACTTGTGAAGTCTCTCATACCATGCTTTGGGTGCTTGTTTCAGACCATAGAGTGCTTTATGTAATTTACAAACCATATCCCTGTTGTTCTCATCAACAAATCCCTCTGGTTGTTCAACGTAGACTTCTTCTTCTAGTATACCATTTAGAAAAGTAGACTTTACATCCATCTGATAAACTTTGAAATCTTTATATGCAGCATATGCAAGTAAAGTTCTTACTCCTTCCATTCTAGCAACAGGGGTGAATGTTTCCCCATAGTCTAGTCTTTCTTCTTGAGCATAACCCTTGCATACTAGTCTAGCTTTGTTTCTAGTAATCTCACCATTCTCATCTAGCTTGTTCCTGAATACCCACTTGGTGCCAATCAAATTTTTGTCAATTGGTCTGGGAACTAAACTCCAGGTTTTGTTCTTCTTTATTTGATCAATCTCTTCTTCCATAGCTTTATACCAATCATCATCTTGTAATGCACCATATACTATTTTAGGTTTAGATTTGCTAATCAGACATGATTCATGTCTGAGTCTATTCCTTGTCATTGGTCTTGCATCTTTGTCACCAATTATCTGTTCAATAGGGTGATGTCTTTTTACATATTTGGATAATCTTGGTTTTGTCCTTATTTCCATGTTTGATCTTTCAGATTCAAGGTCACTATGCACTGAGTTGTCAAGTTGTTCTTCATTTATTTCATGTGTACTAACTTTAGTATTAGATTGTGTATTTTCTTCATTCTACAACTTGGCATTTACTGGTTGTGACTTGGTTGAGACTGAAATTTTCTGTTGGATTTCAATTTGATTGACAACATCCTCATCAATAGGCATTCCTTCATAAGAATACACAAAGGTTCTGTATTCATTAGTTCTCTTTGGTTCTTCAACATTTTCACTTTCCACAATTTTGTTAGTGTTAGTATTCAAACACTTATATGCTTTACTTCTAGTGGAGTAACCAAGGAATATGCCTTCATCACTTTTTGCATCAAATTTTCCATTTTTAACATCTTTAAGGATAAAGAATTTGCAACCAAATACTTTGAAATTTTTTACATTGGGTGAGTGACCATACCATAATTCAAAAGGTGTTGTATTTGTACCTTTCTTGATTTGTACTCAGTTCAGTGTATGAATAGCTACACTTACAACTTCTCTCTAGTATTTTAGAGCAATAGTCTTTTCCATCATTAATGTTTTGTTACAGTCAATCACATATCTATTTCTTCTTTTAGCAATTCCATTCTATGCGGGAGTTCTAGGAGCTGATGTTTGTCTTTTGATTCCTTTATCATTACAAAATATCTCGAATTCTTTTGATGTGAATTCACTACCTCTGTCTGATCTCAAGCATTTTAGGCTTTTTCCTGTTTCCTTTTCAACTCTAGCCACATACCACTTAAACATTTGAAAGGCATCAAATTTTTTTCTTAAGAACATAACAATCATCATCTTGGAATAGTCATCAACAAACAAAATTATGTACTTATCTCCTCTATAGCTTTGTACTTCCATTAGACCACATAAGTCAGTATGAAGTTACTCAAGTACTTCTTTAGATATATAGTTTTTGCTTTTGAAACTTGACTTTGTCATCTTTCCTAGCTGACATTGTTTGCACATGATATTATTAGGCTTCTTCAATTTTGGTAAAGCTCCGAATTTCTTCATTTTACTAATATTGACCAAATTGTCAAAGTTGACATGACATAGCCTTTTGTGCCATAACCATTAATCATCAAATTTTGCAACAAAACAAGAAACGTCATCCATATTAAGGTAAGATAGATTACTCCTTGTTTGATCTCCTTTTCCTATCAATTTACCATCAGTACCATAGATTTTTGTAGTTTTGTTTCTGAATTCTACTTTGCATCCTATATTGCCTAATTGTGAGACACTCAGTAAATTTTAGTTTAATCCTTCAACATAGTATGCATTATCACATGAAATTTTCTCTGTGAGCTTAATGAAACCTTTTCCTTTGATTTGACATGGAGAATCATTACCAAATCTAACACTATTTTCATCATACTGAGTAAAGTTAACAAACTTACTTTTGTCTCCTGTCATGTTATGTGAGCATCCACTGTCTACGATCCATTTGTCATTCTTGTTCATACATGTTACCAATGTTGTAGATTCTTCTTCATTAGATTGGTCCTTCATGGCTACATAAAAAACTTCATCATCATTATCATCAGAATTTTCTTCAACAATATAAGACTTCTTGCCTTTGTCTTTGTAATCTCTCTTTTCATCATCTCTTCTGAATTTGTATTTGTTGCCTTCCTTGTAATCCTTTTTCTGTGTACACTTGGTAGCAATATGACCTATTTCATTGCAATTAAAAAAAATGATAGGCATCTTACCTTTGAATTTTCCTTTACCTCTGTGAAATTTTCTAGCAAGTAGTGCTTCCAATTGTTCCACATCTTCCTCATCAGTGCTACTGTCATTGGATACATATTTCATTTTTCTTCCTTTCTTTGATTTCACTTGTTCAACATTTTTTAGTGATAGATTGGCCTTGAAAGAAGATTCAATATTCTCAAGTTTGTAGTTGTTAAAGTTAGATAGCTCAAATTTAGTGAGTCTACCCACTATTCCTTCAAAACTTAGATTATTTCCTGGTACACATCTTGGTTCTTGTATTGCTGATACTCTAATAGCATAGATAGGGAGAAAGGTTCTTAAAAACTTACTATTAACAATATCTTCATCCAATTGACCACTCAAGCATCTTATTGCACTTACCACTTCTTTTATTCTTGTGCCATACTGAGCAACATTCTCATTTTCCTCCATTTTCATATCATCAAACTTTCCTCTGAGGCTTTCTCTTTTTGCTCTTTGGACATTCTGATCTCTTCCATAGATGTCTGATAGGGCTTTCCACATTTTTAATGCAGTGTCACATCCTTTGATCTCATCAAATTTAGCATAGTTAAGTGCAGAGGCAATTTCCAACATTGTCTGATTGTGTTCTTGTTTGCTTTTCAAATCTTCTGCAGTAAGAGTACCAATTGGATCAACATGTTCAGTAATAATTGAATTTTGAGCATAATCTCCTATGGATCTAAGATGTATCTTTATCAAAATTTTCCATGCAACAAAGTTGTCTTTGTTGAGCTTGGGGACTTCTCTCTTAGACATTTTGATATTTCCCGCTTATAGTCCCTTTAAACTGAATCAATAGTTTGGCTCTGATACCAATTGTTAGGATTCTTTAGAATAATTAAGAGCGGGGGGGTGAATTAGTTATCCAAGTTCCAAATGCCCTAATAATAATTTTTCTCAAATTATAGTGAGCCCACAAACTTTTCATCCATCCAAGCTTAAAATAATCATCCTAGCAAATTATAGTAAATCAATATGCAACAATAAAACATGCAAGATCAACACATGTCACAATGATTTACGTGGAAACCCAATTTGGAAAAAACCACCAGTAACATGCTACTTGATTCTCACTCTTCTAAAGTGATGCCATGTTAAAAGCCTACCCTATTGAAGGCTTACACCACACTATTAAATGTGACCTTGTTAGAGGATTTCACCAAATTGTTAGGAATGGGCCTGATCAAAGGACTTTAGAACATTCACTTGGAATGTCACCCTGTTAAAGGATTTACCTCATGGCTATTAAACTAACCTAAGTCCATAGGATTTAAAATAACAGTTACAATTGGTAGAGAGTAACAATAATGGATTGTTGATTTGATACAACTTACAACATACTTTGCAAATTTTAGATCACTCTTCAGTTCAGTCCTTTTTCTTGGCTTTTAATCACTTTAGTTCTTACAGCTTGTCATCTCAAGCTTTGTCTCCTTGGGTCTTCTTACTCATCATACCAATGCAATCATCCTTATGGTCATCTATCCAAACATAGTTTATGTGCTTTCTTCTCCTTAGCACCTTTTTTAGCACTTCATGCTTTTATGCTCGACCACCTTCTTCTCACTTTGCTTCATGACCTTATGACTCCTTAAATAGAAATCTGGTTTTCCTTTTTCCCTCAATTCTCCCTTTCCAACTTTAGGGTTTCAAATGGATTAGGTAGTATACAACGTATCTATCCCATATCTCGATCTTATCTAGAAAACTTCGTCTAGAGTCCAGTTGTATTCTCCAAAAATGTTCTACATGCGGTTCTGTTCCACCAGCTCATCATTCTTATCTTCCATTTAATTCATAGACTTCTAGATAACCACCATGTCAGCTTAGATCTGGCAAGTCTTTGATTTTTGAAATAATGCAGCAACTTGGCACTATTGGTTTACTGATGCTCAACATCTCTATGTTAATTGGCACTTGTATCTGCTTGTCACTTGATTCTTCTTGGCACTTGATTCTGCTTGGCACTTGATTCTGCTCGGCACTTGCCACTTGCTTGGCTTCAACTAGGAATCTATTGGGCTCCTTAATGATCTTAGTTAGTCTTTACAAATGACTTAGCTAAAACCTTACATCTTTGATATGTTTCAATGTGCCTATTCTTTGTGTCTTAGAGTATGTCATGAATACACTTTGTCATCAATGACTTAGCTAATCCTTGGACTTCATTACAAAATCATAACTTCAACCTTTCTCTAGGTGTTCTAGTTACATCTTATTGATTGCCTCCTCCTTGGCAATCAACCAATTGATAGTATTTGAATCACTAAAGAAATTGTCATTCTTGCAAGTAGCAAGTTTGACATCAATGACAAAACAATGATTGAGAACATTCTTTACCAGTTCCATATGATCATTCCAACAATTTTTCTCATGATCTTTTCAATCATTTCCAACATTTTCTTGTGAAGAAGTTGGTCACATTGCTGCAAGGTGACCAAATAGAGAAGACAAGGATGAAAAGAAAATAAATAAGTACAAAGTAAAGAAAGAATTCAAAAACTACAGGGACTATAAGGACAAAGGTAAGAAATCTTGTTTTATGGCTAAAGATTTTGATAACAATGAAGATGATATGGTATATATTGTTGTAAAAGATGAACCTGATAACGAAGGAGATAAAATGCCATTTATCTCTCATGATAGAAAAAATGATAAGTGGATTATTGATAGTGGCTTATTACATCATATGAATGGAGGTAAAATAAAGCTTGAGCACATGGAACATTATGATGGTGGTAGTGTGAGATTTGGAAACAATGAACCTTGTGTAAAGGGAAAAGGATGTATCTCATTAACCAATGAGCTTAGATGGGATAATGATTATTGGGTTGGAGAACTAAAGTATAATCTACTAAGTGTGGCATAGTTAAATAACATTGGATTCAAGGTAAAATTTATGAATGAGAATGCCAAACTTCTAGATGGAAAAGGAAATCTAGTTGGATGGCAAACAAACAAAAGGTAATCTATTCTATCTGGATCTCGATGAAAGTTCATGTTTTATTGCTCAAGTAGAAGAAAGATGGTTATGACACAAAATATTATGTCTTGTGAACTTTGATAATTTGGTGAAGATAAGAAAATATAGAAGAGTAAAGGTATTCCTAGCTTAAGGAAACTTGACATGGGTCTATGCAAAAATTATCAAATTGGCAAGATGAGAAAAACTAGTTCGAAAAGTATGAACTATCATTGTAAAAAAGTCTTAGATCTTGTACATATAGACTTATGTGGACCTATTGGAATAGAAATTTATAGTGGACATAAGTTTTTTAGTATTTTTGTTGATAACTATTCTAGAATGATGACTGTAATGTATCTAAAAGTAAAATCTGAAGCTCTCAAAAATTCAAGTGGTATCTGATAAGAGTAGAATTTTTTTTTGGAAAGAAGCTAAAATGTTTAAGATAAAATAGAGGTGGTAAATTTATTCTCAATTAATTAAATGAATTTTTCATTGAAAACATAATTAAGAGATAGGTATCAACCCTTGGTACACCTTAGCCAAATGGTATAGCAATAAAGAAGGAATAGATCCATCATGGATTGTGCAAGAACATTGATAATAGAAAAGAATGTTGCAATCAAATACTGGAAGGAAGTAATTAGTATTGCAGTGCATACCTTGAAGAAATTATAGTTGAAGAAAGACTCAAACCAAACTCCTTATAAACTATGGTATGGCTATAAACCTAATGTATGCTACTTGAAAGTATTCAGTAGCAAATGTTATATTTTGAAAGAATCTAGGAAAGGTAAATTTGATGTCAAAGGTGATGAAGGCGTGTTCCTAGGATACTCCTATAGAAGTAAAGCATAAAAATGTTTGAATTTTTCTACTTATATAATCATAGAAAGTGTGCATATGAGAATTGATGAGTTTGCAAAAAAGAGTGAAGAAGTAAGAAACAAAGAGCCTAAGGATTGCAGAAGATTTTTTTACTATGAACCTAATACTCTACCAAAAATATCTAGAAGATAGAAGACCTCACCTTTCGAGTCCCCAAAATCTCCAAAAACTATCGAGTTGCAACCAGTGCAACTTGAGTCACAGTCAAAAGATGCTGAGTTGTTACTAGAGCAAACCAAGTTTGATGGACCTAGATCATAGATAGTGGGACCTGAGCTTATAAAAAAAGATCATGAAGAAATTAGTGAAACAAACTCCAAATCCAAAGTACCTATGTTAGTAAGATATGTCAAAAGGCATCATGCACCTAATCAAATCATTAGAGACAAGTCAGATGGAACAATGACAAGAAACAAAGTGAAAGGTACATGATTGCTTGCTGAATTTGAACCTATAAATATTAAAGATGCTTTGGATAATGAAATTTGAATTGAAGCAATGAATGAAGAAATAGAATAAATAGAGAAGAAAAAAACTTGGACTCTTGTTCTTAGACCCAAGGATAAAAATGTAACTAGCACAAAGTGGGTATTCAAAAAAAAACTAAATGAAGATGGAGAAATTTCTAGAAATAAAGAAGTGTTAGTATGTAAAGGTTATTCTCAAGAAGAAGGTATTGATTACAGTGAAATTCTTTCTCCTATTGCAAGACTAGAAAGCATTATAACTTTCCTCACATATACAACTCATAGAGGTTTTAAAGTTTATCAAAAAGATGTAAAATCTGCATTCTTGAATGAAATTATTGATGAGAAAGTCTACATAGAACAACTAGAAGGTTTTGTAGATTCTAGAAAAGAAGATAAGTTCTACAAATTACAAAAAGAATTATATGGTCTCAAGCAAGCCCCTAGAGAATGGTATGAAAGGCTTCACAACTACTTGGTACAGATTGGTTTTCAAAGAACAAATGATAATAGTAGTTTGTATATAAAAGGACCAAATAAGAAGATTGTGTTGACGTAAATATCCATTGATGACACTTTATTCATAAGAAAGCATGACTTGTGGAAGGAATTTTTGTAACAAATGAGTAAAGAATTTGAGATGTATATGTTTTGAGAGATAAAATAATCTGTTGGATTGTAGATCCAATAGAAGAAAAATGGTATCTACATCACTCATTCTAAATCTATCAAGGAGATACTAAAGAAATCTTGAATGGAAGACTCAAGACTAGTTGGAACCCATATGTGTATTGGACATAAGCTTTCAAAAAATAATTATTCCAAAGAGGTAGATCAAACCACATATAGATCAATTATTGAAAAATTACAATATGTAGTGCATATAAGGCCTGATATTGCATTAGTAGTCAGTATGGTGGCAAGATTCTTAGCAACCCAAAATAAAATCACATGATGTCAATCAAATGTATCATGAAATATCTTAAAGGTACTGATGACTATAGTTTATTGATGTAGAGCCCTCTACATTTACCTTCAAGGAATCTTAGTTAAACTCAAGGGATTTAAAATAGGTTGGTACACCCTCAAGGAACCAAGAACATCTCAAAGATTTTAACAAAGAACCTTGACATTATACACCAATAAAGATAACATCTTTATTCACACAATCAGATTTTTATGTCTGATTACATTATGTATAACTTTCATTCGTAAAATTTTCTTGCCAAACACTTAGGAGGAATTGCTCAAAATTAGGAATAATAAAATATATTCAAATATTTTACCCATCCAATAAACCAATTACAAGTTATGAGCTTTTTATCAAGACCCATTTGCTCTATCATAAACCAGAAGTAAAAATAGTAACCCTATCTAGGGCATCAAATATATTTCACAAAACAAATTCAAATATCACCAAACCAATTCCAAAATATCCACTTTTTAGTATAGTTTCCATATATATAATCCATTTATTTTTTCCATTCATAAATCATTCTATAAGATCAAATCTTTGTTTGTAACACCATTGAAGTCATTTACAAACCAGTTTTCACTCAAATCTTCATAACTTTCACAAAACTAAATGAAAATGATTCAAATGAAATGGAAATGAAATATAGTTCACATATCTCTCTAATGAATATTATTAGAGGTCCTAAGTCTTCAAAATGTGTCTATACCACACACTGCAATATGACTATATTCAGGGAATCTCAAATATGCAAATACCCATTTTCACCAAAATGATCATAACTTATTCATTTCTTCGTAAATTTGAACCCAAAAAAAAGCATGAGGAGGATTTACCATTCTATATATTAATTACTATATTACATAATTTTTGAGCTGTACATAGCTGTACAAGTCCTATAAACAACCCTAAAACTAAAACAACAATCAAAACAACAATAATAAAATGCATCAAAAATGTATCAAATATTTTCTCTTCTGAAAAATTGATTTGGTTCAACCATAAAATGGTATTTATATCCATTTGATAGTTATAAACCTTCCTAACTACCCCCAAGACTAACCATATACCTTTTTTACACCATTTTTGTATTATTAGCAACTTTCTCAATGTTGCATCTTACAATTTTTTATACAACTTTAACATTTTTGACAAAATGGCTTCAAATAATTTACAACTTGACCCAAATACAAGATAAATGACTCAAATGGATTTAAATATCTCAAATAAGGAAACTTAACTTTCTCATTTTATTGTACTTTAGGTGCTCCTACACCATACTCTCAACCTTGAAAAGTTTCCAAGTCTCTTGGGAACATGGAACCAATAACCCGCAACAAAAAAAATTAGACCAAAAATCTTGACCTTCACCTTTGCCTCTTCATGTGTTTTCTCTCACCAACTTACCCTTAAAGGAAATAGGATTGTCCTCAAAACCACTTTCTAAAATACTCCTATTAGTGGAGCATTAATGGTTGTCATACAAAGGTTCCATAAATCCACCATTCCTCTTGCCACTCCACAACTACCAACCTATTGCCATCTTACCCATCCAAGACCCTAGAAGATGCACTACAACCCTCTCTTAGTGATTTCTCTCTTTACACCTTCTACCCAACTTCATCCTAATGGAGACAATATTAAGACCCCTCCTTAGGTCTTTCACACACATACTTTCTTACTACATATTTGATGGATAAGAACCCTACAACCAAAATTCATCAACAAAATAAATACCAAATCTTTAAGGTCCTATTGTGGATTGCCTCCCTCGATGCTCTACCCACACACTCAAGATCTTCAAGCTTTGATACCAATTTGATGTAGAGCCCTCTATATTTACCTTCAAGGAATCTTAGTTCAACTCAAGGGATTTACAATAGGATTTTACACCCTCAAGGAACCAAGAATATCTCAAAGACTTCAACAAAGAACCTTGACATTATACACCAATAAAGACAACATATTCATTCACACAATCAAATTTCTATGTCTGATTACATTATTTATAACTTTCATCCCTAAAATTTTCTTTCCAAACCCTTTAGAGTAATTTATCAAAATTAGGAATAATAATACACATTCAAAGATGATATCCATCCAATAAACCAATTACAAGTTATGGTCTTTGTATCAAGACCCATTTTCTTTGTCATAAACCAGAAGTAAAAATAGTAACCCTATCTATGGCATCAAATATTTTTCACAAAATAAATTAAATAACACCAAACTAATTCCATAGTATCCAATTGTGAGTCTAATTTCCAAATCTATAAGCCATTTATTTTTCTCATTCATAAATCGTTGTATAAGATCAAATCTTTGTCTGCAACACCATTGAAGGCATTTACAAACCAATTTCACTCAAATCTTCATAAATTTCACAAATCTAAATGAAAATTATTCAAACCAATTGAAAATGAAAGATAGTTCACATATATTTCTACTTATTATTATTAGAGCTTTTGAGTCTCCAAAATGTGTTCATATCGCACACTGCAATATGACTATTTTTAGAGAATCTCAAATCTGCAAATACTCATTTTCACCAAAATTATCATAACTTATTAATTTCTTCATAAATTTGAACCAAAAAAAAATCATGAGAAGTTTGATTCATTATTCTATCTATCCATTACTATATTATATAGTTTCCAGGCCATACATAGTTGTACAAGGCCTAGAAACAACTCAAAAACTAAAACACCAATCAAAATAACAAAAATAGAATGCACCAAAAATGTATCAAAATATTTTCTCTTCTCAAAACTTGATTTGGTTCAACCATAAAATGGTATTTATATCAATTTTAAAGTATTTATAAACCTTCCTAACTACCCCCAAGACCAATCATATACCTTTTTACATCATTTTTGTATTATTAGCAACTTTCTCAATGTTGTATCTTACAACTTTTTATGCAACTTTTACATTTTTGACAAAATGGTTTCATAGCATTTACAACATGACCCAAATAAAATATAAATGACTCAAATGAATTTAAATATCTCAAATAAGGAATCTTAACTTTCTCATGTTCTTGTACTTTAGATGCTCCTACACCATTTATGGTACCAAATAGGAGGCAATTTGGATTTAAAAGTATTTACAAATACTGATTGGGCAAGAAGTATTGATGAAAGAAAGAGAACCAATAGTGGAGCATTCTTTCTTGATAAAAGACTAGTGTCTTGGACAAGAAAGAAACATAATTATATTTTATAGTCCATAATAGAGGAAAAATAGAGGAAAGACTGTTGGTAGGTATGAAGATAGAGATGAAGGATCTAGTGGTTATATACTATGATAACACTAGTGCAATTAATATATCAAAGAATCTAGTGATGCATACCAAAAAAAAATACATTGCTATAAAATATCATTTTTTTAGAGAATTGGTACAAGATAAAGAAGTCAGATTGGAATATATAAATACAAAAGAAAAAATTGTAGAAATATTCACCAATACATTACTTAAGGATGCATTAATGTATCTAAGAGGTAAGCTAGGGGTTGTTCCCTTATCTAAAGCTCACTAAATCAAGCTTAGTGATGCATCAACTAGACCATATTGTAGATAAATCAGTTGGTGCAGTATTGACAAAAGGTATATTGAAAATGAATTAATAGATAAGGTACATTGATATTCATTGAATGTTGTCTTTGGCATGAGATGTCAAAGAGGGAGAAGTTTGTTGTCATAGAAGATGTTGAAGATAGAAGTTTTCTGATAGAGGGAGAAATTGAAGGCAGAAGGAGTTCACACTGATAGAGGGAGTTCTCATAGATGAGAATCAGAATGAAACTAAGGATATTTTTCTTACTTTATTCTTACTGTAAAAATTTCATTTCATTATGATATGCCGTGTTTCCATCAATGCCAAAGAGAGAAATTGTTGAATACAATTGATTAATTGTGTATTGTCTTTGATGTTACACAAAATGTTATATCATTGCTAGATAGTGTATGTCAAGCTCACTTAGTCATTGAAGATAATTTCCTATGTCTCTTGAGCATTCTAGAGTTTGCCTAGTTTAGAAGACAATGTCTACCAAGTTCACTCGAGCATCAAAAGAAAGTTTGCAAAAGTTGAGTGTTAATCGAGCTCACTCAGTTAGTGAAGGAAATGTTGGATGGAACCCATTTTAACCGAGTGCACTTAGTTACCAAAGAAAATTTTTCAATATGTAGTGTTGACTAGTCTCACTTGGTTAACAAAGGAAAATCATTTATGGGTTAGTGACTACTGAGCAAGGTTAGCTAATGAAGGATTTTCTTATTTTGGCATATTGAGTTCAATTGAATTGTTTTTTAGTTCTAGGTAATTGAGGAGATGAATATTAATTATTCTAAGTTTTATTCAAGTTGACTTGACAATATGAAAGAGATAAATATAAGGTCAAGTTGAGAATTAGAAAAAGGAAGCATAGTGGAACATAATTGAAGATTTGATGATGCCAAGAGGAAGCAAATTAGAAGGATAAGAAGAATATCCTTGTTGAGATGCAAAAGATAAATTTGATCAAGAAGGATCAAGTATACAAGCTGGAATTGAGATTTGTAATCAGCAATTTAGTTGCATCAGGAATCAGGTCATCTCATTATTACTCTCTAACCATTGTAGCAGTGATCTAAATCTATTAACAGAGTTGGCTTAATAACTATTCATAAATCTTCTAACAAGGTGGCATTTCTATTGAATTGTCTAAAGACCTCTAACAAGGCCCCTCCTAGTAGGTTGATTAAATCCTGTAATAGGGTCATACCTAACAATGTGTTTTCTAATCTTTAACAGAGTTGGCTCCTAACATGGCTCAATTTAGAGGAGTGAAAATCACTAACTAGTTGGAATTGGTGGGTTTTCCCAAATTGGGTTTCCATGTTAAATCTTGGTGTCAAGTGTGCTCATGATATTTATTTTATGTGTTTGAAACTAAGTTAAATCAATATTAATCATAGATAATATCTTAAATATTTTCATGTTAAGCATTTTTTGAGCTATTAAGTGTTTATCTAGTTACAACATTTTTTTGTGTTTGTCAAGTTCCAGTAGAGTTGATTCACATCTAAGGGATCTGGGAATTATTTTTTTGGTAACTAATTCACCCCTCCCCTCTCAGTTACTCCTCTTATATTTCCAACATAAAAAGCCTAGATAAAACTCTCATGGAAATGAGGGATAAGTTGTAGGGAGTCATGATAGTAAAATTAGTTGATCCTTACCTAAGGATAAAGAGAAAGTTGTGATTCAAGCATTTGATTCTGAATTTACAAGTTTGATAGAGGTTGCAATAGTGCAAGGTCAGACAAAGAATTATGCACAAATATTTGACATTGTTTGTCAAAACATAAGAAGTCACTTTTTGACTCTTGATGCCTGCATGAAGTCTTTAAGTGTGATCTTGAAGGAAAATCTCTATATGCAAAGTGTGCAATGTCTTTTAGCCTCACTAAAGACATTCACATTTTTCTTAAGACCAAATGTGTAGAAGTGGAAGCATTGAGAAGTTAGCTTAGTCAACCTATTGTGCAAATCAAAGAAATTGAAGCACGGGTTAACAAGGTCCATAATGAGATAAGTCTCATTAAAGACATGAAACAAGGACAACCAAGAGGTTATCACCTTTTAGAGAATACTTATTAGTGAGATTAAGCACAATAGAGTGTTAGTTAGAGGAATACCTCTCAGTAAAAAAATCTTTTGATAGTTTTGTACATTCAGATCTAACTGTAGTGGAGATAGCATCTTATGGTTTGTGCACTCTACTCAACATTTCAGAAGGAGTTAAGGACTCATGGGAAAATAATATGAAGAGTTTGGTAGTCAACTTTGGAGACTATATGTCTCACTTATCAACCTTGTTAGAGGTGATGATACACATTTTTGACATGTAAATAGATTTTGACACCTTTGTCACTGATGTCAAAGGGGGAGAAGAATGTAAGAAAATGGTATACATATGTAAGAGGGAGCATAGCTATGTGTATAAGAAATAATTGTAAAAAGAGAGACGGGGAAAGATGGCAATATCATATGTGTCTAACACTTTAAAAATTTACTATCTTTGAATGTAGAAAATCCAATAGTATATTTTATACATACCAGACTCTTCATATGATGATGTACTCGATGATGTACCTAAGTGCATAAGTCAATACAGATAGTACAAACAAAGTTACAAGCTAAACAAGAGTAAAGACAATATGCACAACAAAATAGAGTACAACAAGAAAAAAGGTATAAAGTGTTATGGAAATATTTTGGTCATTACTTATGTTTGTAGGAATGACATTCTAAATGTTGACCCTAAGTTAGTATAACATGTGTTTGCATCAAGCTTACTATACATGAGTTTTGTGAAAGGAAATGGTATAAGTAAATAATTAATTTATGTGAAGTAATGAGAGATATGTGATATCCAATATATCTAAGAATACAAAGTATTTGATGTATATGTAAGCTATGTATATGACATGTGAATTTATATGAGATATTGGACATGCAAATTTTGATGTCAAATTAGGCTATGTGAAGTAAGGTTATTAGCTATAAAAAGGTTTTTGTATCTATCTCCTTTTGATAAAGGTGCTATATTGAATAATTTCATGTTAGGACAATAGACTCTTCTTGCATAAAGCTGTAATTGTTATACCAACTCCTAATAGGGTTGGTGCTTTTAATAGGGCCTAGCTCTCTAACAAGGACTAAAAGACTATATGTAATTCATAGAATCCTAATAGGGTCAATGTCCTTAATAATATTATTTTTTGTAGTGGATCATTCTATGGGTACCATCCCCACTAAGGTTTTCCCTTGGCTAGGGTCTCCCTAGTTAACAAATAATAGTGTTATGAGTTCTCTTTATGTATGGTTTTATTTACTATTTAGTATTATTGGTTTACTTTAATATGCATGTTATAAAGTAATTAATAATATATAGTTGTGTGCAAAAGTTTGTAGATTATTGATTCACCCCCCCTCCTCTTAGTATTATCAATTCGTAATACTAGGAGATCATGTAAAATCTAGGGTCATTTTGAACCAATACCATCTTATCATGCAAACATACTTTGATGATTGTTCCCTAGTCAATCATGTTTTCATCGATCTTCCTCTTCTCAATGAAGTGGACCATCCATGACTCTATGTGGCTTTCCATAGAGAGGCCCATCACTTATCTTAGAAGGATGATGTAGTCTTTGATGTCATATATTATGTATCAATGGATAAGGTCCACTTTTGTAGGCCTCTTTCTATGAGGAGTATATGTAATTAGGTATCTCCAGTATATGATCTCCTCTGTATGGGCTCTATTTTCCTGGTATCATCAGTCGACACTCTCATATAAGATGTTGTAGAAGTAATAAGAAGGTTGTAGGTGGAAGACCTTCACTATGTTGTCAAGGACCTATATGTCTAGAATAAAGTCTCTTGTGTTACTCCTCACCAGTCTTTCATCAGGCATATAATGATGGGTGAGGGTCATGATTATCTTTGATGATTGTAGTAAAGTAGGATGAGAGAAAACATTGGTAATATATTTCTCATCATTATGGTGACATGTCCAACTAATTGTGGGGTTTTTTGATGAGGACTCAAAGGATTTCTAATCGATATAACCAAGTTTACTATTACAAATTTTTGAATATCTTTCAACAAATCAAGATTTCTTTAGCACACCTTTGAATTTGAATGCAAATAATTAGCATGATACCTTATATGGTGTAGATGATGAAGATTCGATGATTCCCTACACAAGAGATAGAGGTTAGTATCAATATGACAAGAAGAGAAAAAATGACTAAAAGATCAAAAAAACTAATTAAAGCAAAGATTCAGGGTCCTAAAATGGAGAAATGTCAGAGGTGCACACTTACAGACCTACATAAGTGTATAGGGTGTGAAAAATACACAAGGATGAGTTTTGCACACCAAAGGATGTTGCACAGTTGCACACATGTGCAGGTGCACAACTTCACAACTTTTTTGTGTGTAGGCTAAAACAGGAATAGGGCTACGAAGTTTGTGGAGCTTGTAGAATTACGCACATGGTAATGTTTGCACGATTTATGAATCTTCACCAAGGAAAAGTACAAAAAGGGGTTGCATAGTATTTTTTTTTCCTTAAAATGGTGCACCTATGCACTTGGGAAATTCTACATGTGCCTGTGTCTACATTTTTTATGTTGAATCTTTGGATGTACAGGGTGTACAAAATCTTGGAACTATGGAGGTTGAGGGAATGAAGGTGCACAAATATGACTAGGAAGCCAAAAATAAGATTCAGGTAGATGGGAAGGCTGACCCATTTATAGGAAAGCCACCCTACACACCTCTACAAGATTCATAGGTGTGCAAGGTGTGCATGTGTGCATATGTGTATTCTATACAATTGCAAAAATTATACACCTTGCACACATTGTTAGGATATACATGTGTGCAAGGTGCAATTTATCTTAACTGCTTGAAATGCCAATTTTCCACCTCTAGAATTTGATCAAGACCACTTTTTTGACTCCTAGACCTAGGACCTAGTGTCCCTAGACCTTGAGGTACCTTAGAAGAAACCCTATTTTGAAGAGTGGGTCCTATGACTCAAAGGCAATATGAAGGGGGGTCCCCATTTTTTGATGGAAATAGGGCTTGTATTGTGAAGCTACAACATAACCCTTGTAATTTCAGTTTTCATACTAACTTACATTTTATAGTCCATTCTAGCTTAGATTGAGTTTTAGTATTGAGAGAGTCTTATTTATTATTTATGGACATGTCACTCAACTATGTTCATTCCCCTAATTCATCTCATTCATGTCTTCATCTTCCTTTTAATCTTATCACCTTATTTCCTATTGTTCTACTCCAGTCATCACAAGGGGTCAATTCTATCATTATCTCTAATCTAGCCAATTGTTAAATTTTTAAATCATGAGTCTATATCATAACATAGAGCTAGACATATGAGAGAGATATCAATATATCTAAGAGCATATTATATATCAGCATGAGAATCAAAAGGAAATGATCATACATGAACATGAGAATCTCATATCAACATCACACATAAACATAAGGAACAATTGTAAAAATTAAAGCTACATCTTCTCATCATGTGAGGATGAAAAGAGACAAGAATGCAATACAAAAATGTAAATCTAGTATGTCATATACATGGTGGAATGTCAAGTATCTATACAACATCAGTAAAAAATTTGGATCAATGTCTTGAATAATAAATCAAGTATGTCAAAGCTATAGAACCCTTGATACACTCTATGACTAGCTCCCTCTATTCTATGTATGACATGGTTGTGGGGGAAGATCTTGGGTCCTATCTGGTCATCACACTTCTCCCACTAATCTCCCTTCCTTCTCTAAGTAATTTAGAAGTCCATATCCTAAAGGCATTATAGCCATTTATGCTATGTAATAATAGATGGCTCTTATGCCATAATTCATTTCCTCAAACCTCACTATTTCTCTCCCTCCTCTGCTCCTCACTCTAGGAACACTCAACTGTAAGGAACTAGTCATATGTGATGATGATAGTACATAATTTTTGGATCTCTTCCTCTAGAACCTTGATTCATTGAACTCACTCATCCTCTCATCCCACTTGTGTAGGTTGTTGTTGCCTCTTAACCCTATCCTTCTCTCTATAGACTTGAGCTCTCATAATCAGCCCTTCCTTGTCCTATATCTCCTCCTCCTCTTCCTATATCATTTGCCTACTCTAAGGTTCAATTACATCTTGGCTTCTAGATAGGGCCTAGCTCCTAGAACCATTAGGCCTATCCCATCCTCTACCTCCTTTCCCTTAATCCCCTCCATCATCCCCATCATCTCCCTTGTCTCCTCTATCTACCAACACTACATCCTACATAGTGAATCTAGCAAAGGGATGTGCTCTCATCTAGCTCATATAATTTACTGAGGCTCCCATGTCTATCACCTCGAGTAATAGATCCTAGAAAATAATTCTTAAATGTTGTGTCTTATACAAACATGTTGTGTATCTCAGCATTAGTAGGTAGTCATAACCATCCTCATCCTTTTACCTCGCATAGGTGGTATCTTAGTCATCACCCACTATCACCTCCTAAACTATTGCCACACTCTATTGAAGACTATTGACATGTGATGACTGATTAGGAGGCCCTATTTTATCGGTAATTTTTGGCCAACATGTTGCAATTAATTATAACCCTAAACAAGAAAATTTTTTGTATAAAAAGGCTTAGGATTAGGGATTTCATAATGTGTGATGTGATCATTTCTTCTTGTAGTGTTATTGAGTTGTAAGGAATTATGAATTATAATCAAGCTATAATAATTGGATATTAATAGTATTGGAGTCACTATTTGGTGGACATAGCTTAGGTATTGGGTGAATTGTGTTAAATATTGGTGTCTTGTGTTCTCTGCTATTCGATTTATAATTTTTTGATATTGGTATTTTTGCATGTAATTGTTATTTATGTCTAGGGTTAATCATAAAAAGTGGTATTAGAGTGAGGTTTTCTTTTTTAGTTATCCTGTACAAGATATTTTATAGTTGAGTGGGAGTGATGGTAGATGAGGTGAAGATGAAGGTTGAGCAGTGTAATGGAAATAACTTTCAGTTATGGAAGATGCATGTATGGAGGACTATCTTTATCAAAAGGATTTATGGAATCCATTAGAACATAAAATGAAGAAATAGGGAGCTATGATAGAAGAAGAATGGAAAATTTTAGACAAAAAGGAACTTAGAAGCATTCAATTATGTCTGGCACCACTAGGGACATTTAACATTACAAAATTGAAGACAACAAAAGAGTTGATGCAAACCCTAGCAAAATTGTATGAAAAGCCCTCTGCTTCAAATAAGGTATCTCTCATGGATTATTTATTTAATATGAAGATGATAGAAGGTGGATCTAATATAGATCATTTGAATGAGCTTATTATTATTACTAGTTGGGTAAAAGCACAAACCTATGTCACCCTTTTGTAAAGGACAAGGCTAACAAAAGTATAATAGTTCATCTTCAATGACATAAAAATGGTAGTATAATATAGAATTTGAAAATGAAGTAAACTAATGAAATGTTTAGAAATGGATGAATTTGAGGATTATAATTTGTAATAATAATTGGAATAAGAATTCATATATTTTTCTATTTTTTAAAGATAATTTTTGACTTGCTAAAAAATTCTAAAAATTAGGGGTCTAGTTTCTGCCACAAAATAATGTGGAAATAAACTTATTTCCCTTCGATCTTAGATTATGATAATATATATATCTAGAACAATAAAAAATAAAAATTGGTTTTACACCTATATTTTATCTTTTATAACGACTCAAAATTAACTCATATAAAATTGATAGTTTTTATCTCCCGCCACATTTTTCAAAACAATTCTTTTCTAACCAAAAGAAAAATTATATAGTCCTGAAGAGGACTCTCTCCTCTAGAACGTCATGTTATTTTTAAATTCTTTTATCTTTTATAATGACTCAAAATTAACTCATATGAAATTGATAGTTTTTATCTCCCACTACATTTTTCAAAACAATTTTTTTCTAACTAAAAGAAAAATTATATAGTCCTGAAGAGGACTCTCTCCTCTAGAACGTCATGTTATTTTTAAATTCTTTTGATATGATTTATTATTTTTTCCTTTCTCCAACTTGACATCTTCTTGAGTGTTAAAATACTTGTAGATTTTTTTAATTATAATGTACTATATCTAATAAAAGCACTATAAACTCTAAATGATAATATTCTTGACTTTGAACTCTATAAAATGGTGTTTATATGTTATTAAAAAAAATCATAAAAATAGTAAGAGTTATTGAAATGTCAGTTTTCTGAAATAATTTTATTTTTTTAGTAATTGGATTAAAAGTAGTATAAAACATGCATTTAATAGACATTTCCAATTGAAAAATTGTGAGACCATATATAACTTAGCTAAAGTGAATTTTTATAGATCATATATTTGAATAAAATTGATTTTCAGATAGAAATACTCAAATTCAGTCATTCTGATAAGTTAGCCTGAAAGGTGACATAGCTTTGTACTTTTACCCAATTAGTTATCTTTAATGAATTTCAATTTTGATGAAGAAATTAGCACTCTCTTGATTTTGTGTTCTTTGTTGGAAAGCTAGAATGGCTTGGTAATGACTATGAGTAATAATGTTTCTAGATCTAATATCGTAAAATTTGATGACATGATTGGTGTTATTCTAAGAGAGGAAACTCATAGGAAAATATTAGGTGTATCTATATTGGGAAATTCTTCAAATCCACAAAGTAGAGGAAGAATTACTAAGAGAGGAAGTAATTTTAGAAATCTTGGGAAATCAAGGGGGAAGTCAGATGGTAAGAGGTCTTAATCTAGAGGACCAAGATATTGTTAGCATTGTGGGAAACTAGGGCATAAGAAGAAATATTTTTGGACTCAAAAAGAGAATGAAGGAGATAAACTAGAAGGGAATGAGGAAAATGTGGTAAGTAACAAATCTAAAGAGGATTCTTTGCTTCTTTCTTTAGAAAGTGTTGATGACTCTTGTGTTTTAGATTATGGGGCTTCATTTCATGCTACACCTCATAAAGGTTATTTGATTGATTATGTCAAAGGGGATTTCGGAATTGTTTATTTGGGGGACAATGAACCCTATTAGAATGTTGGAAAGGGAAAAGTTAAGATTAATTTATAGAATGAGAATCATTGGCTGCTACATAAGGTACAATATGTTCCAAGACTAAGTGGGAATTCAATTTTAGTAGAAAACACTGTTAGTAGAGAAACTTAGTGATGAGGGTTGTGCAGTTACTTTCAATGATAAAATTTGGAAGGTTTCAAAAGGTTTCCTTGTAGTAGAAAAAGGTGTGAAAGTAAGCACCTTATATCTTTGTACAGGTCATATTGTTCCTTCTACTTTAATTATTTCAGAGAAAAATGAATGTTTAGGAAAATTTGTTGTAGTTAAGCAGGGAGAACAAATCGTTGTTGTAGATTCAAATACAATGCTATGGCACAATAGTCTTGGGAAAATGAGTGAGAAATGTATAAAATTACTTCATTCAAGGAATTTTTTACTAGGTCTAAAATGTGTCAATATGGATTTCTACGAAAGTTGTATATATAGAAAAAAAAAAAAAAAGATGAGTTTTGTGAAGATTGGGAAGCAAAAGAAAAATGAAAAACTAGAGCTTGTGAATACAGATTGGTGGGGACTAGCTTAGGTATGGGTATGTGCAAGATCATGGTCAACCAAACTATGCTCTTGAGTGTTAACAAATCATTGTTATGTCAACTTGACATGAAATTTAATACTTGATATAAACTTTATATCAAAAAGTTGAGAGAAAATAATCTCTAGGAAATTGAATTTAGTTTCTAAACTATTGGGACTTATCTGAAAAAAATAAAAAATTGATTCATCAAAATTTTGAATTTTAATGCAATAGTATAAAAATTCAAAGACAAAAATAAGTAGACATATGTCTGACCACCTAAATCAAAATCAAATAAAAATATTTTTTAATAATATTCTAAATATAAGAAGTAGACTCATGCCTAGATGTGATACATATTTTTGGGTTTTTTTTTCTAAATAAATAAATTATTTTTATTTTTCTACTTTAGTATTTTTGACATAAAAAAATTCTCGTGTCTAATCACTTTAACTAATTCAAAAATATGGAAAATTTAATTTTTCTTTTTCTTTCCTTATAGTAGAAGAAATATAGAATGTGATGCATCTTTTGGATTTTAGAAATGTTGTACCATTTTAGATTCATAGTTATTTTTCAAGTGTTATGTCAATCAACACTTTATACATAACTCCATTAGAAAATAAGTAATAATTATTTATTGAACTCATAATTTGACAAACCTTAAATTTATGGAAAGCAAATAACATTCGTAAGAAACCTTTTTCATTTCATCAAATTTTGGTCAAAAAAAAGTTGTCAGCTACATGTTTGAAGAGGAAAAAACACACAAGAACAGGCCAAAAACACATTTTTGGGATGTTTTTAGAGGTGAACATATAGGGTTGGCATCAAAAGATATAGTAGGCATTACAAAGGTATTAATTGTTTTCACTAAGTATCAAGATGGGTGTGAAAAAAGTTGGAAAGGATTTTGAAATGCTTTGAGGCATTTCAGAACTACATATTTTTTAGATCACCACTTTTTAGCACACCATGATCATGCACATACTGATATCTTCTCTTGGTGGTTCTCATTATTATACTTCATTTATTGATGATGCAGGTAGAAAAGTATGGGTATATTTTCTCTGACAAAAAATGAATGTATTTCAAACTTTTAAGAAATGGACATGCTTGGTTGAAAATGAGATTGGTAAGAGATTATAATGTCTTAGATCTGATAATGGTGCTGAGTATTGTAGTCATAAATTTGAAGATTATTTATCAACTAATGGTATTTCTACACATAAACCTATTTCAAAGACTCCACAAGAAAATGGAGTGGTTGAATGCACGAATAGGACAATAATGGAGCATGCAAGGAGAATGAGATTACATGTTGGGTTTCCCTTAAATATTTAGGTTGGGGCTATCAATACTACTATATATTTGATAAATAGAAATCCCTCTATTCCTTTAGGATGTGGTATTGTAGAGGAAGAATGGACTGGTAAGAAGGTGAGTAAGAAGGACTAAGCTGGAAGATAAGTCCAAGAAATATATATTTGTTGGATATGGAATTGATGAATTTGGTTATAGGCTTTAGGATTTTGAAAATTGTAAAATTATAAGAAGCAGGGATGTCGTATTCAATGAGAAAATGTTGTAGAATGATCTATTGCTACAACATGAGAAGAAACAAAGTGATTATGTAGTGTTGGATGATACTCCAAAAGATGATATTCTTATAGTTCCTCTTGATCTGCAACAATTACAACAATGAATACCACACACCCTAGTGAATGTTAGACTATCAACAAGGTTAAGTAGACCTTCAAAAATATTTTCTCCCTCTTTGTACTCTATTTTAATAACCGAAAGTAGAGATGGACTCTTTGCTAAAAAATAAAACATGGGATTTATGCAAGTTGCCTACAAGTAAAAGAGGTTCACAAAATAAATGGGTTTATAGGTTTAAATAAGATGATGAAGGTAAGATAAGGCTTAAAGACAAGTTATTTGTCAAAGTATTTTCACATAAAAAGGGCATTGATTTTGATGAGATATTCGCTCCTATTGTTAAAATGACTTCTATTTGCATTATTTTAAGTATTTTGGCTACTATAGATTTGTGTTCAGAGTATATTGATGTTAAAATAGTATTTTGTAATTAATATTTGGATGAGGAGTTATATATGGAATATCCACAGGGATTTGACGTCAGAGTTAAGGAGAAATTAGTGTGTAGATTGTAGAAAAGTTTATATAGCTTGAAGCAAGCACCTTGGCAATGGTATCTAAAATTTGATAGTTTTACGCATGAGAATGGATATAGTATGTGTCATTCAAATTATTTTTCATATTTTAAGGTATTTGATGATGATAGGTACATTATTTTATGTTTATATGTTGGTGATATGCTTGTAGATTGGTCTAAGATGGATCATATTAAGAGGTTAAAAGAACAGTTAGCACATTCATTTTCTATGAAGGATTTGGGGGAAACAAAACAAATCCATTGTATGAAAATTTGAAAAGATAGGAAGAGAAATAAATTGATATTGTCTAAAGTTGATTATATTTCAAAGGTCTTGCAATATTTCTCTATGTAGAATGGTAAACCAGTCAACACACCTTTACCTAGTCATTTGAAATTAACTAAGGAAATGTGTCCAAAGACATAATAAGAGGAGGATAAGATGTCCAAAGTATCGTATGCTTCAACTATAGGAAGCTTGATGTATGCTATTTTATGTACAAGATAGATATTGCACATGTAGTGGGAGTTGTTAGCAAGTATATGAGTCATCTAGGATTTGAGAATTGGAATTAAGTCAAATAGATTTTTAGATATTTGAGAGGAACATCCAATAAGTGTTTACACTTTGGGGGCTCTACTACTAACTTGCAAGGCTATGTTGAATCATATTTGGAAGGGGATATTGATACTAGGTGGAGTACCATAGGTCATATATATACTATTGGTGGAACAATAGTGAGTTGGGTTTCTCGATTGTAGAAGGTTAATATTTTATCCACTATAGAGTTAGAGTATGTTTATTCTATAGAAGAAATCAAGGAGATGATATGTCTTATGTTCTTCCTAGAAGAATTGGGATACCCATATAGGAATAAATATTTGTTAATAGATAGTGAGAGTGTCATTTATCTTGAGAATTTTTTTTCCTTGCATTCAAACAAAAAACATATTTAGTGGTAGTGTCATTTCATTTGGTCAGTTGTGGATGATAAACAATTAAAGTTGGACAAGATACATACAAATGACAATCCAAAAAATATGTTTACAAAGGTAGTGAGAAGAAAGAAGTTGAATTCCTCTTCAGATTTGGTTGGTCTTCTAGACTAAACATAATAGAAGAACAATAGATCCAGGGTGGTTTGATCCAGTGGGATCCCCATGTGGTAGTGGTATTTTTAGAGAATTAGTCTCCAAGTGGGAGATTGTGGTCTAGTATCGAGCCTAATAAGTTCCCAAGTGGGAAATTATTTAAGGAGTCCCTATTTTATTAGTAATTTTGGGTTGACATGTTATAATTAATTATAACCCTATAGCAGTAAAAATTGTATAAAAAAGCTTTAGGGTTAGGGATTTCATAATGTGTGAAATGATAATTGCTCCTTGAAGTGGTATTGAGCTTTCAGGGATTACATATTGTAATCAAGTTGTAATCACTAGATAGTATTAATATTGGACTTAGTATTTGGTCGACGTAGCCTAGGGAGGGTGAACCACATTAAATCTTGATGTCTTTTGTTTCCTTCTGTGTGATTTATTATTTTTTGATATTTGCTTTTTTTGGATGTAATTTTTATTTATATCTGTGGTTAATCCTAACAATGAAAAATCTATCAACCACTTTCAGCTACCTTCATAGTAGCCGCCAAATGAAAAACATGTAATCCAACTCCTCTCTCCCCTATTTTGAATCCTTGTAGCTAACATAGGTCATAAACTCAAAAATTCCAAGTAATCTAATAATTCTTGTTACTATGGCATTTATCCTCTATCTAGCTATGGTATAAATCTCAAGTATCTATATATGAAGGGTTTGTTAGTTCTTCAAATTGGTTGTTTGAAATCCTATGAACCTTTCTTACTCAATGCTTGGAAATCCAACATAATTTGGACAACAATAGGGATTGATACTTAATTATAAAATCCTCCTCCATTTAGGCTCTACTAACCTTGGTGGGTATATCTTATGAGAACTATTTAATATCACTTATGTAGATATCACAAATTGATGCTCTTGAGATTGTAATTTATTCTCATAGAGAAATCAAACTTTTGAATGTTTTGAATACTTTGATGAATTTCCTAAGGTGAGTAAATGAAGGATGAAAAGAGTGAAAATGGCTTAATATGATGCAGGTAATCAGATAAAGAACTTTACTAATTATAACTATTAATAAACTTAATCATACCTAGACCAATCCTTTGGCATTGGGCTGGGGTAAATAGAATCTAACACTAAATCAAAATATCAAACTATGAAAATAACATGTACACCAACTATTATTGGACAAAGAGCTTGATGAATTTAATCCTAGTGATGGAGACCATGTAGACAAACATTACATAGTTTACAATATTTGTTGATCAATGATACATATATAGTTCAATACATGAACAATAATATTAATTCAAAAGTACAATATTGGCAAATGAGTTATGAAATATCCAAATATCCTAATTGAGAATTAAAGGAAATTATCTTATATTCCGATTTAAAGTTAGGAGCAGTAGTAAAACACAAAAAATTGTGTAAAACTTGAAATTACACCAACCATTAAAGTTCCAACTATCTTGTAATATTGCATAAAAGGGAAATTGTATCCAATAAAGGACTCTATCTATATCATTAAAAACTCGTACCTTGTCTTATTTTTATTTATTATAAAATGAGATCTTGATATCCTTTATTATAAAAGATGAAGAGGTACAACTAAGCTTTAGGTATCTTGAGAACATCACTATTCATAACTAATTAATTATCCATATAAACTAAAAAACCAATAAATAAAATTGTATTCTTATCATTCTCTAATTGTGCCCTCTTCTTCGTCATTGGTTTGTTTTTCCACTATTGGAAATATAAGCAGAGTAACTAAGAGGGGAGGGATGAATCAGTTACCAAAAAAATAAATCCAAGATCCATTAATATGTCAATACAATTTAAAATCAAACTCCATTGAAATTGAAATACTATTGTAACTCGGTTAACATAGGAGCACTCAGTTAACTCTAAGAATTACAGTCACTCAACAAACACTTAAATAATCTCTTCTTAAGACGTTTAATCTGATTAGCCTTAATTAACTTAGTTGGAGAATCATAAAGAAAATAATATGAACACAAGAGACACCAAGATTTAACATGGAAACACAAATTGGGAAAACCACCAATTGCAACTAGTTACTAATTTTCACTCTTCTAAAGTGAGCCCTATTAGGAGCCAACCATGTTAACAGTTACAAAATACACTATTAGGTGTGATCCTATTAAAGGATTTAGTTCACCCTAATAGGAATAGAATTGCTAGATCTATTTAGACACTTCAATCTAGAAATGCCACCTTGTTAGCAGATTTGGAAAATATTTGTTAAGCTAACTCTATTAGGATATTTGATTCACTGCTACAATTATTAGAGAATAACAATGATATGACCTAATTGCTGATGCAACTATACTTTTTAATTTTAGATCTCTATTTTGGCTTGAATACTTGATCCTTCTTGAACAAAATATTCTTCGTAGCTCAGTCAACTCCTAATTCACTTCCTTGATTTATCTTTTCAATCCCATGTTTCTTCTTCAATTTCTACAATTCAATCCTCAATTTGACCTTATAATTATATGTTTTTCCTTGTCAAGTTGGCTTGAATACAATTTAAAAAAAATGAAATTGATCACATGAGTTGGATAGACCTAACTAGTGAAACTATCTAATCGTTTGAAATAATATAGGAAAATCCTTCATTAGTCAATCCAACTTGGTCAACACTAACTCATAAATAATTTTTCCTCAGACTTCATTTGGTAACTGAGTGAGCTCGGTTAACACTGGTTCCATGCCAACTTTTATTTTGCTACCAAGTGAACTTGGTATACACTATCTTTGTGCAAACTCCCTTTGGTAACTCAGTGAGCTCCATTAACACTCATTCCTTGTAGACTTTCATTTGGTGACTAAGTCAGCTCGGTAGACATTGGCTCTAAACTTGGTTAACATTTAATTTTTTGTCATACAATACAACTTAATTTGACTCCCAAGTGAGCTTGACATACACTAATTTCTTGTATATACTTGATATTTGTGTGACATTAAAGAGAATATACAATTGAATAACTCCCTCTTTGGTATTGATGAAAATACATGTCGTGATACATAGAAATTTTAGAGAAAAATAGAAGGATAATATCCTTAGTTTCATTCCAATTATTTATTATGATTAACCTTAGACATAAATAACAATTACATGCAAATATAAACAATATTAGAAATAATAAATCACACAGAATAGAACACAAGACACCAAGATTTAACATGGTTCACCCAATCCCTAGGCTACATCTACTAAATAGAAAGTCCAATATTATTATGATCTAGTTATTACAACTTGATTAGAATTTTTAATCCCTTATAGCTCAATATTGTCACAAGATGCAATTTCTGCATCAAACCTTATGAAAAGAAACCTAACCCTAAGCCCTTTTTACACAAGTTTTTTTACTACTTTATGGTTATAGTTAAGTACAATATGTCAGCCCAAAATTATTGATTAAATATTTGTAATAAAATAGGGCCCAAAGAAATATTAAGTATGTATAGTACTTCCCTAATCAATCACTACAAACTAACAATCTCCCACTTGGGGATTAATTAGGCTTCACACTAGACAACAATCTCCCACTTGGAGACTGATCCTATAGCAACACCACTACCACATGGAGCTCCTACTAGATCAAACCACCTTGGACTCTTGTTCTGTTATTCAATTCAGTTTAGAAGACACCTTGGAGCTAAAGGGGAATTCAGTTTCCCCCTTGTCACTAACTTTGTAAATGTATTTGCTGGATTGTTATCTATATGTATCTTATCTAGCATTAATTGTCCATCATCCAAAACTGACTAAATGAAATGGTACCACAACTAAATGTGTTTAGTCTTTGAATGGAGAGTAGAATTATTCAAAAGATGAATGGCACTCTGACTATTTATAAATTTATCATTATCTTTTTGAGGGTGTCCCAATTCTTCAAGGAAGAACTAAAGCCATATCATCTCCTTGGTTGCCTCTATAGCAACAACATACCATATCTTTGTAGTGGATAAAGCATTCACCTTCTATAACCTAGAAACCCAACTCACTATTGCCCCACCAATAGTAAATAGATAACCTATAATACTTCACCTAGTATCAATATCCCCTACCAAATGTAAGTCAACATCTACCTATAAATCAGTAGTAGAGCCCCCAAACTATAAACACTTACTAGATGTTCCTCTCAAATATCTAAGAATCAATTTAATTGCATTCCAATGCTCAAGCCCTATATGAATCATATACCTACTCATGAATCCTAATACATGTACAATATCTAACCTTGTACATACCATAGCATAAATCAAGCTTCCTATAGCTGAAGCATAAGGTACCTTGGACATCTTATCCTCCTCTTCTTATGTCTTGGGATACATCTCCTTAGTCAACTTCAAATGACTAGGTAAAGTTGTGCTGACAACTTTAGCATTCTCTATAGAGAAATGTTGCAACACCTTTACAATATAATTAGCCTAAGATAAAGTCAATTTATGTTCTTCCTATATCTACAAATCTTCATACCAAGGATTTTTTTTTTACCCCCAAATCCTTCATAGAAAATGCACATGTAACTAACTACCATTTCAACCCCTTAATGTGATCGATTTTAGATCCCGCTACAAGCATATCATTAATATATAAACATAAAATAATGTAGTTTTCATTATCCAACCTCTTAAAATAATCATAAAGATATAAATGACACCTACAATATCCATGTCCATGCATAAAACTATCAAATTTTAGATACCATTGCTGATGTGCTTGCTTCAAGCCATATAAGCTTTTCTTTAGTCTACAAACTAAGTTCTCCTTACCCTTGTCCTCAAATCCCTCTAGCTATGTCATATATATCTCTTCATCCAAACCACGATGAAGAAAGGTTGTTTTAATATCAAGTTGCTCCAAATGCAAACCTTTAGTAGCTACAAAACTTAAAAGAATGTGGATAGAAGTCATTTTTATAACAGGAGAAAATATCTCATCAAAATCAATGTCTTTTTTCTATGCAGATCCTTTGACCACTAACCTGGCTTTAAATCTTTTCTTACCTCCATCCTCTTCTTCCAACTTGTAAACCCATTTATTCTGTAAAGCCCATTTATGTGCAAGCAACTTGCATAAATCCCAAGTCTTATTTTTCAACAAGGAGTCCATTTCATCTGCCATTTTAGACTCCTACTAAATCTTAGTATCCACCGACATAGCTTCATCATAACATTCTGGTTCACCAACATCAGTAAGTAAAATAGAATAAAAAGAGGTAACAAATATTTTTGGAGGTCTACTTAGCCTTGTTGACCATCTAACATTCACTGGTGTGTGTGGTATTTGTTGTTGCACATCATGAGAAAGTGTTGGAACATCATCTTTTGGAGTATCATCTAGTAGTACATAATCATTTTCTTTCTTCTCATGTTGCTACAATAGATCTGTGTACAACACTTTCTCATTGAATATGATATCCATGCTTCTTACAATTTTATGATTTTTAAAATCCAAAAGCCTATAACCAAATTCGTCAATGCCGTATCCAAAAATATACATTTCTTTGACTTAGCTTCCATCTTGGTTCTATTTTTAGAATCTATATGAAAAAATGCTTCACAACCGAAGGTCTTGAGAAAGGAATAACACATCTTCTTACCACTCCATGCATCCTCTAGAATACCACAACCCAAAGGAGTAGATGGATCTCTATTAACCAAATATATGATAGTATTGATAGCCTATTTTACAACCCAGCATGTAACCTCATGCTCCTTGCATGCTCCATTATTATCTTGTTCATGTGTTCAACCATTCCATTTTCCTATGGAGTCCTTGGAATAGTTTTCTATCTACATATACATTAGTGTAGAATAATCTTCAAATTCATGACTATAATATTTACCATCATTATCAGATTCGAGACATTTTAATTTCTTACCAGTCTCATTTTCAACCAAGCATTTTCACTTCTTAAAAGTTTGAAATACATCAGATTTCAATCTAAGGAAATCAATCCATACTTTTGTAGTTGCATCATCAATAAATGTAACATAATAATAAGAGCCACCAAGGGAAGATACCCAAGTTGCTTCCCATACATCTTTAGCGCAAGCTCTAATCTCTCACTTTTATTTTCCTTCCCAATCTTCAATAAACTCACTCTCTTTTGTTTTCCATACACACAACTTTCATAGAAATCCATATTAACACATTTCAAACCTAGTAAAACTTTCTTTTAAAGAAGTAATTTCATACCTTTCTCACTCATGTGCCCAAGTCTATTGTTCCACAATGCTATATTAGAATATACAATAGCTAATTGTTCTCCCTACTCAATGGCATCAACTATTCTTGAACATTCATTTTTCTCTGAAACAATCAAAGTAGAAGGAACAATATCACTTGTACAAAGATATAAGGTGCCTACTTTCACACCTTTTTCTACTACAAGGGAACTTTTTGAAATCTTTCAATTTTTATAATTAAAAGTAACTACACAACCCTTATTACTGAGTTGCCCTGTTGAAATTAAATTCCTACTCAGCCTTGGAACATGTCTTACCTCATGTAGTAGCCAATGATTCTCATTCTACAACTTAATCATAATTTTTCCCTTTCCAAAAATCTAATAGGGTTTATTATCCCCCAAATAAACAAGCCCAAAATCCCCTTGGATATAATCAATGAAATAACTATGAGGTATAGCATGAAATGAAGCACTAGACTCTAAAACCCATGAATCATCAATACTTTTAAAAGATAGAAGCAAAGCATCCTCTTCAAATTTTTTACTTACCACATTTTCCTCCTTGTTCCCTTTTGGTTTAACTCCATTTTTCTTTCAAGTCCAACAATCTTTCTTCTTATGTCTTAGATTCCCATAGTACTAATCATCATTTGGTCCTCCCGATTGAGACCTCTTCCTGATTGAGTTTCCTCTTGATTTCCCATGATTTCTGGAATTATTTCCTCTGTTAGTTGTTCTTCCTCTACTTTATGCATTCAAATCACTTGCCAATGTAGATCCACCTAAGATTTTCCTACAAGTTTTCTCACTCAAAATAACACCAATCACATCATCATATTGTAGGGTATTAGATCTAGAGATAGAATTACTCAGAACCATTGCCAATCCATTTTAGCTTTCAGGCAAATAAAAAATAATCAAGAGAGCCCTAATTTCTTCATCCAAATTAATACCCACAGAAGATAACTGACTAGTAATAGCATTAAAATCACTTAAATGATGCACAACAGATCCACCATCTACCATTTTCATATTAAATAAACACTTCATGGTAAATACTTTATTTGAAGTAGGGGGTTTTTCATATAGTGTCACTAGGGTTTTTATCAACTCTTCCATCATCTTCACTTTTGTAATGTTAGATTTCATTGATGGTGCCAAGCATAATCAAATGCTTCAAAGTCCTTGTTTTTCATAGTTTCTTGGTTCTTGGTTTTTCCTTCCAATGAATTGGTGGAGGAATAAGTATCACAGTAGCGAATTCAGTTGCCTGGCCCACCTCTAATGTTTTCATTAGTATGAAGACCTAGCAGAATAGCTTTTTTTCCTCCCACTTCCCCCCATGCCTCATGAAGTAAGTCCAGTGGTTGGTTCTAAAGTAGATGTCTAGTCTGAAGGGACCAGGGAAGCGAGCTGATCTCCCTTGCCCCTCTTGATAACCTACCTCCTTAGGGTGAACCACTCTTCGAGAACTGCCACCCTTTAGTCCAAGGGCTCCGACCTGTAGGGCCAGGTCATCAATTATCCTTCTAATAAAGATAATCTTCCATTTTCATCTTCCATAACTAAAAGTTCTACCCATTAAACTGGTCAACCCTTAGCTCACTCCCATTCAACTGTGAGACTCCCACTCAACCACATGACTTTCCTATATAGGATAACTAAAAAAAACCTTGCTTTGATATCACTTGTTAGGATTAAAATTAGACAAAAATAATAATTACATGCAAATATAAACAATATTAAGAAATGATAAATCACAGAGAAGAGAACACAAGATTGTTGACATTCTAGTCATGTTTTTTATTAGTGACATACACTTATTTAGATTGTAAGTATAGACTAGACATATTGTATAGTTAATAGTGCTAACCAAGCATTTCAATTGCTACCAAATCCTCTGGATAGATTTTAGTTTGCACCGAGCAAGTACTACTATGGTGATGATCAGTAATGTAAACTGAGCATCTTAGTGTATATTGAGTTTACTAGTGCAAACTAAGTTGCGTAGTGCTTACTAAGTTCATAGTGGATGTGATGCAAGTCTAGCATTAATTGAGCTACTTAGTGTTAACCAAGTGACTCAATTTATACTAAGCTCATAGTGATATCATTGACTGGGCTATGTAGTGTGAATCAAGTGTTTTAGTTTATATGCCAAGTTTCATAATATTTTTCAAGTCACCAGTGTAGACTGAGTTCAAGACTACTTGGAAGTGATTAGTATGGATCAAGCTTCTATGTCTATTGAGTGCATGATGATGCCAAGCATTAACAATGAATGTCGAGTATCAAAATTTCACTGAGTCAATCTTTAGAACCCAAGTATCTACACTTTGGCCAACTTTGTAATATTTGTGTAAAATTTTATTGTGTCTGACTTTGTAATTTATAACTAGATAGGTATATATGTAATATATTGTTACACATCCAATATGATAATGAGAAATGCAATGTTACAAGTAGAGAAGAAATGAGTGTGAATTACAAAGGCTACAATAGTATAGGGAGCAACAAAGATTTATCTATCACAACAAGGTAATTTTTACACTTAGAGCAATCTCATTTAGAAAGCCAAGTTGTAGATCAGAGATTAGCTACTACTTCATCCTAACAGGTGGATTAGTCAAATTCTTTAACAAGGTAGACCTAACAGTCTTATGTAAATCTCTTTACCAAGTGCATACTTCATTGTATATTTGTAAATCCTTTTGCAAGGTGGACCTAGCAATCCTTATTACTCCTAATAGGGAAGATCATCAAAAGTGATCATTAAAAGCCTTATTTGCCAACTTTATATTGTAGTAGTAAAGATTGTGGGTATCATCCCACCCTAGTTTTACTTTCTATTTGGAAGGTTTTTAGGTCACCAAAATTGTGTGTCAAAAGTGTTCAAAATATTGAAGGAGTAACTGAGGGGTGGGGTGAGTTAGTTACTACTAAAATAAATCCCAGATCCCTTAGATATCAACAATAAAATTTAGAGTGAGAAAATTGATTACTATTGTTACTCGGTAAACATACTAAAAATGTTGTAACTCAGTAAATGCAGAGTGTGATTTTCCTTTAGCCAATCTTGAATATTAATAGTGATTAATTTGCAGGCATAAGAGAAATAAAATGAACAATGAGACACTAGGATTTAACATGGAAACCCAATATGGAAAAACCACCAATGTAACTAGTTACTATTTTTCACTCTTCTAAAGTGAGCCCTGTTAGGAGCCAACCTAGTTAAAGGTTACAAAACACACTTTTAGGTGTGACCTTGTTAGAGGATTTAATCACCCTATTAGGAGTGGCCTTGTAAGAGGTTTTAAAACAATTTAACAGAACTGTCACCTAGTTAGAGGATTACAACTAGTTGTTAAACCAACTTTGTTAAGAGATTTCAGATGACTACTATAGTTGTTAGAGAGTAACAATAAAATGACCTGATTGTGATGCAACTGAATTGCTAATTACATATCTCTATTCTGCTTCATACTTGATCCTTCAAGATCAAATAACATTTTTCTACTCTACAATGATACCTACTTATCCTTCAAGTTCTCTCTCACCCATTCCTTCTTAATTCAATCAACACACTTGCACACACACTAAAAATCTCAACTTTACCTTTCATTTATACCATCTAGATTGTCATGTTAGCTCAAATTCAAATTACAATAAACAATAATCATCACCATTATCAGCTAGAAACAATACTTAAAATAATTAATCTTCTTATGGCAAAATAAAAAAATCCTTCATTGGTAACCACGGTCGGTAAACATTGGTTCTGAGATGAGTTCTTATGTTAACCAACAGAAGCTTGGTTAGCACTATGAACTTGAAAAAATCCTTTGGTAACTGAGTGAACTCAATGAACATTGACTCTATCCAACTTTTCTTCACTAACCATGTGAACTTTGTTAACACTATTTCCTACCTAAATTCCTTTGATGCTTGAGCGAGATTAGTAGACACTGTCTTCAAAGACTAAACTTCAAGAATGCTCAGTATATAAGGAAAATTGTCTTGCTGACCAAGTGATCTTGCTAAGCACTCACTAACAACTTATATGACATTTGTGTAACATCTAAGACAACACACAATTAAACAATTGTATCTAACAATCTCCCTCTTTGGCATTAATGGCAACACATGTTATAGCAAAATGAAATTTGAGAACAATAATTTCTCTGGTAGAAAGTTTGTCTCTCTTAGATTTTCACCAAAAAATTCTTCTTCTTTAATGTAGTAATCTCCCTCTATGAAGGAACTACATAACTTCTATGATAGTATAATTTTCCCTCAGAAAGATATAATTTTTTTAAGAAAGATATGATAGTAATATTCTCCCTCTTTGACAACACATGCCAAAGAAAACATGTACCAAATTAGTATCAATGTACCTTGAGTACTTATTCATATGCAATATTCTCTTTGACTATGCTGCATCAATTGATTGATCTTCAACTTGGTTCTTGTTGATGCATCACAATACATGAAAACTAATTGTTTAATCTCAACCTTCATGCCTTCCAACAACTATTTAAAGTAAACAATGTCAGAACAATTAACTACTACTACAACATATTCTGCTTCTACTATAGATTAGGATGTGCAATTTTGCTTCTTGCTTGTCCAAGATATCAACCTTTTACAAGGAAAGAATGCTCCACCACTTGTGTTTTTTCTATCATCAAGATTTCTTACCCAATCAACATCAGTGAATACCTTTAGGTCTAAGTTTCCTCCAAGTTTGTACCATAAACCATAGTTTTTAGTACCTTTAAGATATCTCAAAATTTTTTGATTGCCATCATATGATTTTCTTTGGGTTTTGTTGAGAATCTTGCCATTATCTCAAATGCTAAAGCAATATCAAGCCTTTTATGAACTACATACTATAATTTTCCAATTATTGATCTATATAAGGTCTGATCTACCTCTTTTGAATCATCATCTTTGGTAAGCTTTAGTCTAGTACACATGGGGGTTCCAACTGGTTTAGAATCTTCCATTCCAAACTTCTTGAGTATCTCTTTGTTATACTTAGATTGAGTAATGTCGATATCATTCTTATTTTGCTGAATATGTAATCCAACAAAGAACTTTATCTAACCAAACATGGACATTTCAAATGCTTTGCTCATTTTTTCTAAAAATTATTTGCATGAATCATCATTCCCTATAAATAGAGTTTCATCCACAAATATTTTTGCCAATACAATCTTGTTATCTAGTCCTTGATATACAATCTATTTTTATCATTGGTTCTTTAAAAACCAATTTGTATAAGGTAGTTCTGTAAACTTTGATACCATGCTCTAGGAGCTTATTTTAGACCATACAGTGCTTTATGTAATTTACAAACCATGTCCTTTTTGTCTAGATCAACAAAACTTTCTAGTTGTTCAATGTAGACTTCTTCATCAAGAATACCATTGAGAAATGTAGATTTAACATCCATCTGATTTACTTTGAATTCTCTATGAGTAGCACATGCAAGTAGAGTCCTAACACCTTCTAATCTTGCAATAGGAGCAAAAGTCTCACCATAATCAATTCCTTCCTCTTGAGAGTAGCCTTTACACAATAGTCTTGCTTTCTTTCTTGATACTTGTCATTCAACTTATTTCTCAATACCCGTTTTGTTCCAATCACATTTTTATCTTTTGGTCTATGTATAAGGGTCCAAGTTTTGTTCTTCTCTATTTTTTTCTATTTCTTCATTCATAGCCTCAATCCAACTTTTATTTTCCAATGCATCTTTAATATTTCTAGGTACAAAATCAGCAAGTAAACATGTACTTTTTTTTTTGCTTCTTGTCATAGTACCTTCTAATTTATCCTCCATAATCTGATTAGGTGCATGATGCCTTCTGACATACTTGGCCAATATAGGTTCTTTACCTTTTGAATGAATTTCACTGTCTTCATTTTGAATTTCAACTTCTATCTCGAGTCGCTCAGACTCGGTAGGCATTGGCTTGATAGCTTCAGAATGTGACTTAGGTCCTTGTGACTTAGTTTGAACTTCTTGCAACTCAGTAAATAAGGAAGACTCAGGAGGTGAACTCTTCTTATTGATAGATGTTTATGGCAATGTATCAGGTTCAAAGTAAACAAATATTTTGTAATCTTCTAGTAACTTTTTGCTTTCTTCTTCTGTGTTTTATGCAAACTCATCAATTCTCACATGTGCACTTTCTATTATTTTATGAGTGGACAAATTCAAACATCTATATCTCGTACTTTTGCAAGAATATCCTAAGAATATATTTTCATCACCTTTCCAATTAATGCAGGAGCATCCAAAGGTATAAGGGCAATCTTGTGTCATCCAAAAAAAATATACTTAGACTTAGTTTTTGTTTCATGTGTTTTCATTTTTGGATACCCATTTGGGTCAAATAAAGGTTCCAACTCTCACAGTTCCACTATTAGTGTTCTGGGTTAGAGTTTTTAATGACCTTGGGATACTTGTAAATGGAAAAAACATAGGATTATGCATTTGAGCCATCATTTTGGTGAACTAGAAGGTTTAAATTGGTCAGATGATTGTCATTATAATCTAGAGCATTCCAGAAAAAGAATCAGGTCAAAAGGCCCCATGGTTTGAAAGTTATCACAATTTTTTAGTTTCTGGAGACATCCTAAGAATGCTTCAAAGTTAGGTTAGGTGCATTAAATGAACTCAAATAGGGCCTAAAAATGGGGGACAAGCAAAGCTGATCCATAGTTCTATAGAGCACTTTGAGAGCTTTTCAAAAATGTAAACAGTTCGTCAATCAGAGGTACGGTTCAAAAGTTATGCCTCCCGAAAGTTTGGTTACCGTTTCTAGATTCTTCTAATTTTGTGCCGACTTCTAATACAACTTCTAGAGCCTTCTATTTGGTCGATGGATGCCAAATAGAACTTTCTAGAATGTATTCCTAATCCTTAACCCTTTGGGGTCTATTTAAGAGCATTTCTGGCATTGTAAAAGGCAGTTCAAAGTGGAGTTGAGAGGAGGTACTGAAAGGAGAAATTATCTCTAGATTTATGCTATTGTAAGCCCATAGGGCATGTTTTGAAGTCTATTTTCTTTGTACTAAATGTATTAGCATATTTACATAGTTAATAAAATTTTCCCCTTTCCTTTTGTGTCCATTGTGTGCTTGGGTTGTGTCCCCATCAAGTGGTATCAGAGCTGGTTTTCCTATGTGTGTAGATAGAGTGCCGACTGTGAGGCAGTTTGCACTAGGACTATGTGGTTGTGGGTTTGAATTAAAAAGATGCCTCCATGAAGAGAGAATGGTGGAAGGGCTGGAGCTATTAATCCTGAGGAGGTTAGAGCCCTCCAAAGGTAGGTACAAGCATTGCAGGAGGAACTCCGTAGAGGAACAAATGTTGCCACAGGCGACAAAAGTGAGGATGATAATGAAGAAGAAGAAATTGGACTAGAAGGGGAAGTTGATGGGGAAGTTCTGAATCAGGCAGAGGAAAGGCTTTTTAGGGCCACTACTAAGTTTAGGAAAAGACGTACAATTGATGTGGGTGTATTTTCAAGAAATCTACAACCAGATGAGTTGATCAACTAGATTAATGAACTGGAAGAATACTTTGAGTATTAGGATATTAGGGATCTAGATAGGGTTAATTTTTCAAAGGCTAAACTAAAAGGCCATGCCAAAATTTGGTGGCAAGAGGTTTAATTGGAAAGAAATAGAAAAGGAAAGGAGAAGATCACAAGGTGGGATTGTATGGTGGACAAATTGAAGAAGCAATTCATTCTTGTTGATTATGAGCTTGATTTGTTTAAGAAGATACATGGGTTAAAGCAAGCAAGAAAATTAGCCCAGGAATATATAGAGGAGTTTTATTGAATCTTGATTAGAGTGGGGCATGTAGAAGCAAATAAGGAGAAGGTTGCTCATTATATCAGTAGGTTGCGACCTAGCATCCAGGAGGAATTAAGTCTGGTAAGAATGACCAGTGTTGAAGAGGCATACCAGTTTTCCCTATGAGTTGAAGAGAAACCAAATAAAAGGTTTGAAGGGAGACAAAGAGGGCATGATCAAGGAGGAATAGGTAGTGGTAGGTCATTTGGAGGCCGAAATGAAACCCAAAAGAAAAATGAAGATGTGGGTACTAGCAAGAACCAGAGGAATGAGGGTTTCAACCGCTCCTGTGATGAAGACTTTGGAAATCAGAGAGGAAGAGGTAGAGGACATGGACAAGGAAGAGGAGGATTCTGTGGTACCTATTTCCATTGCAATGAAGAAGGTCATCATGCATTTGAATGCCCTCAATGACAAGGAAGGATAGATAGGAGAGCTAAGGGTCAAGCTAGGGTTGCTCATGTGGATGAGAATGCACAATCATCACATTCAAAGGATGTAGAAAGAGGAGAGACTTTAGTAAATGAAAGGGTCCTACTAAGTGGTGAGATTGAACCAGGACAAAAGAGGAGTTTATTTTGTACTAGGTGCAAGTGTGAGGATAAATGTTGTGATGTGATCATTGATGGTGGTAGCACTGATAACTTGGTATCAGAGGAGATGGTCTCTAAGCTGAAGCTCAAGAGGGAGAAACACCCCCAGCTCTATTGGATTGCTTGGGTGAAAGATGATCATAAGGTCTTGGTAAGTGAACAATGTTTAGTGAAATTAAAAATTGGGAGTTACCATGATGAAGTTCTCTGTGATGTTATTCCAATGGATGTTTTCCATCTACTATTGGGTAGAATATGGTAGTTTCATAAGCATGCAATACATGATGGTCATGCAAACACATACTCTCTAACAAAGGATGGAGTTTGCCACAAACTGAAGCCCATGAAAAAGGAAGGCAAAAAGGTATGTAGTAGTGCTAGGATTTGTCTTGTTGATGGAAGGAAGTTTTTAGATGGCATGAAACATCAATGTATGTGCTATGCTTTGATCCCTAGGAAAGAGAAGGTAGTAGTGAAATACCACTTGAAGTTTTAGATTTACTAGGTGAGTTTGGAGATATCATCTCTGATAATGTTCTAGAAGGATTGCCACTGGTAAGGAAAATTAGTCATCAGGTAGATTTAATCCCAGGAGCTAGTTTTCCTAACAAGGCTTCTCACAGGATGACTCCTACTGAAACTAAGAACCTAAATAGACAGGTTTAGGAGCTATTAAGGAAGGGCTTGATTTAGGACAGGTTGAGTCCATGTGCAGTACCTATAGTACTGGCACCAAAGAAGGATGGAGAGTGGAGGATGTGTATAGACTCTCGAGCTATAAATAGGATAACCATCAAGTATTGGTTTCCTTTGCCAAGAATGGATGATCTTATGGACTTCTTGAGTGGAGCTCAGTACTTCAAAAAGATAGATCTCAAGAGTGGCTATCATCAGATATAGATATGAGAAGGACATGAGTGGAAAATAGCCTTTATGAGTGGTTAGTCATGCCCCTTGGATTGACGAACACCTCAAGCACCTTCATGTGGCTTATGAATGAGGTACTTAAGAAGTTCTTGGGAAAATTTTTTATTGTCTATTTGGATGATATTTTAATTTTCAGCAAGACTTTGGAAGAACATTTATTGCATATTCATAGTGTCCTTGAAAGGTTAAGAGAAGAGAAATTATTAATTAATCTGAAGAAGTGTATCTTTGCAAAAAGGGAGTTAGTCTACTTGGGATTTGTTATATCACTTGAAGGTCTCAAAATGGATCCAAAGAAGGTAAAAGCCATCTTGGAATGGCCTAATCCAAAGTTTGCTACTGAGGTAAGATCATTTCATGGTTTGGTTAGTTTTTGCAGGAAGTTCATTAAGAATATTAGTGGCATATGTGCACCCTTGATTGACATAATAAGAGGGGATAGAAAAGAGTTCAAATGGACTGCGACAGCTGCGAGAAGTTTTGAATTGTTGAAGAAGAAAGTGACAGAACAACCTACGTTGGCACTTCCAAAATTTAGAAAGGTATTTTAGGTGGATTGTGATGCTAGTGGCAGTGCTATTGGGGTTGTATTAAGCTAAGAAGGTAAGCCATTTGCATATTTTAGTGAAAAGTTGAATGATGTGAAAAAGAAGTATTTTGTTTATGATCAAGAGTTCTATGCAATAGTTCAGGCCTTAAAGAAATGGAGGCATTATTTATTGCCAAAGGAATTTGTTTTATATACTGATCACCAAGCATTATAGTACCTAAATAGCCAAGGTAAATTGAATCAGAGGCATATGAAGTGGGTAGAGTTCTTGCAGAGCTATACATTTGTGTTGAAGCATAAAAGTGGAAAATCTAATAGGGTTGCAAATGCACTAAGTAGGAGACAGTTGTTGCTTATAGTAATGCAGGTTGAAGTAGTTAGGTTTGATGAACTCAAGAATCTATACCCTGAGGATCTTGATTTTTTTGAAGCATGGAAAGCTTGTAAAGAGCCTGTTGCTATAGATAGAACCAAGTGGCTAGACTATTTGATTCAGAATGGTATGTTGTTCAAGGGTAGTCAATTATGCATTCCAAGGAGTTCCACGAGGGAAAATATAATTAAGGAGAAACATAGTGGAGGGATGGCAAGACATTTTGGTTGAGATAAGACCATTGCCATTCCTAGAGAACATTATTTTTGGCCTCAAATTTCACAAGATGTGAAGAAGTTTGTATAGAGTTTTCAAATTTGTGAAGTTGCCAAGGGATTTAGTCACAATACTGGACTATATAAGCCATTTCCTGTTCCATCAAAGCCATGGAAGGACATAAGTATGGATTTTGTCCTTGGATTGCCAAGGACACAAAGGGGTAATGAATCAGTATTTGTGGTGGTTGATAGGTTCTCCAAAATGGCACATTTCATTCCATGCCACAAAACTCATGATGTTGTCCATATTGCAAACTTGTTTTTCAGAGAGGTGGTAAGACTACATGGTCTTCCAAGGAGTATAGTTTCTGATAGAGATACTAAATTTTTAGGGTATTTCTGGAGAACATTGTGGAAGAAGTTGAGAATAGACTTGAAGTTGAGTTCTGCACATCACCCATAGACTGGTGGATGGACTAAAGTGGTAAATAGAAGTTTGGGCAATTTACTAAGATGTTTAGTTGGGGATAAGCCCAAGGGGTGGGATTTGATTCTACCACAAGTAGAGTTTGCTTACAATAACTCTATAAACAGGAGTACTGGTAGATCACCATTCCAAATTGTATATGGAAGTAGCCCAAGGATTGCACCAGAATTGAGGCAGATAGAGCAAGGGGAGAGGACAAGTGCTGAAGCTGAAGAATTTTCTGAACATATCAAGCGTCTACATGTGAAGGTTCATGCACACATTACCAAGATGAACCAAGAGTATAAAGCTAGGGCTGATAAAAGGAGAACACATAAGGAATTCCAAGTAGGGGATCTAGTCATGGTACACTTACACAAATAAAGATTTCCAGCCAGTACTTACAACAAGCTGAAAATGAAGAAATTTGGCCCCTGCAAAATTTTGAAGAAACATGACTTAGGAAATGCATATGAGGTGGAGTTGCTAGATGGAATTTACATTTCTCCTATTTTCAACATTACAGACTTAACAAAGTATCATGATGATGGTGCAGATGTTAGAGAGCCATATCCAATTCCTACTTCTAAGAAGGAGGAGATAGAGGAGATTCTAGATAGTCGTGTGGTTAGGAGTACCAGAAATAGGTAGTATGAAGAGTATTTGGTCAAGTGAAAAGGATGGCTGATAGAGGACTCAGCTTGGATTTCAGCATCTGAGGTTTCCCATTTTGGATTTCCTCTACCATTCATAAAGTGACAGGGTCACTTTTTAATCTACCTTGGGTGTCTAATGCAGGAGTATCTAGAAGTATAAGGGCAATCTTGTGTCATCCAAAAAAATGTACTTACATTGAGTTTTTGTTTCATGTGTTTTCATTTCTGGATACCCATTTGGGTCAAATAAAGGTTCCAACTCTCACAACTCCACTATTAGTGTTCTGGGTTAGAGTTTTTAATCACCTTGCGATATGTGTAAATGTCAAAAAAATAGGAGTATGTAATTGAGCTATCATTTTGGTGAACTAGAAAGTGTAAATTGGTTGGATCATCGTCATTGTAATTTAGAGCATTCCAAAAAAAGAATCAAGTCAAAAGGCCCCATGGTTTGAAAGTTATCGCAATTTTTTGGTTTTTGGAGACATCCTAAGAATGCTTCAAATTTAGGTTAGGGGAATTAAATGACCTTGAACAGGGCCAAAATATGGGGATGAGTGAAGCTGTTCCATAGGGCTATAGAGAGATTCGAGAGCTTTCCAAAAATGGAAACGGTTCATCAATCAGAGCTATGGTTCAAAAGTTATGCCTACTAAAAGTTCGGTTACAATTTCTAGATTCTTCTAATTTTGTGCTGACTTCTAATGCGACTTCTAGAGCCTTCTATTTGGTCAGTGGATGCCAACTAGAACTCTCTAGAATGTATTCCTAATCCTTAACCCTCCAAGGTCTATTTAAGAACATTTTTGGCATTGCAAAAAGGCAGTTCGGAGTGGAGTTGAGAGGAGGTACTGAAAGGAGAAATTATCTCTAAATTTATGCTATTGTAAGCCCATAGGGCATGTTTTGAAGTCTATTTTCTCTGTACTAAATGTATTAGCATATTTACATAGTTAATAAAAATTTCCCCTTTCCTGTCGTGTCCATTCTGTGCTTGGTTTGTGTCCCCATCACCAATCAAACTTTCCTTTTCTAGACTCTTTTAGGATATAACATTTACTTCCAAATACTTTCAAGTAACTTACATTGGGTTTGAAGCCATACCATAGTTCATAGGGAATTTTATAAGAGTCCTTCTTCAACTGTACTTGATTCAAAGTATGAACTATAGTGTTGATGGCTTCCTTCCAGTATTTGATGGCAACATTATTTTCAATCATTAGAGTCCTTGCACAATCTATGATGGATCTAGTTTCTTCTTTTAGCTATTCCATTCTACTCAGGAGTACCAAGGGCTAATACCTATCTTTTAATTCCTCTTTCAATGCAAAAGTTATTGAATTCATTAGAGATGAATTCACCACATCTGTCTACTCTTAAACATTTCAATATTTTCCCTATTTTTTTCTCTATTCCTTCTATATGCCATTTGAATTTCTCAAATGCTTCTAACTTTCTTCTAAGATACATAACTATAATCATTTTGGAATATTCATCAACAAAAAGAATAAAGATTTTTTCTCCACTCTAACTTTCTATTCCAATTGGGTCTACATAAGTCAATATGCACAATTTTCAAGATATCTTTAGACTGATAGTTTTTGCTTTTAAAACTAGTCTTTACCATTTTTCCAATCTAACAATTTTTGCATAAACCAACATCTAGTTTCTTCAAAGAAGGGATACCTCTTACTTTTCTAAATTTTCTTATCTTGACCATATTATCAAATTTTACATGACATAATATTTTTCTCCATAACCAACCTTCTTCTATTTGAGCAATAAAACATGAGAAATCACCAAAATCAAGATAAAATAGTTTACCTCTTGTGTGTTTGCATGATCCAATCAGATTCCCTTTGTCATCTAGTAGTCTTGCCTTTCCATGCATGAATTCTACCTTGAATCCAATGTTGATCAGCTATGCCACACTTAGCAGATTATGTTTTAGTCCTTTAACCCAATAGGCATTGTCACATACAAGTTCTTTGGTTAATGAGATTTGACCTTCCCCTTTTATGCAGCAAGGTTCATTTTTTTCAAACCTTACACTACCTCCATTAGGTGTTCAAAGTGTTCAAATTTTTTTTTCTCAAGTAATATGATGTGAACATCCACTGTCTATGACCCATGTGTCATTTTTACTGACATGAGAGATAAGTGCCATCTTATCTTCTTCATCATCAGATTCATCTTTCGCAATAATGTATACTACTTCATCTTCACTTTTATCAAAATCTTTAGCCATAAAACAAGTCTTCTTACCTTTATCCTTATATGATTTGTAATTTTTGAAATCCTTCTTGCCATTGTACTTGTGACTCTTCTTCTCATCCTTGTTTTCTTTGTTTGGGCACCTAGCATCACTATGACCTATTTCTTCACATGAAAAATAGATTAGGGGAACTTTACCTTTGTATTTTCCTTTGCTTGTAGAATATTTCTTTGCAAGTAAAGCTTCAACAACTTCAAGATCACTATCAGAACTTTCCTCTAATTCCTCTTCACTTTCTGTTTGAATATCCTTTATTTTCTTTCCTTTCTCTTTGAGTGAAAGTTTGGCCTCAAATGTAGATTCAATATTTTTGGAAGCTAGAACATAATTGTCATGGTTGTCTAGCTCAAAAGCTATAAATATTCCTACTAAAGTATCTAAACTTATCTTGCTATTTGGCTCATACCCCTTTTCTTGAATAGTAGATACTCTAATTGCATAGATAGGAAGTAATGTTTTGAGAACTTTACTTACAATATTTTCATCCTTGATTTCTTGTCTAGAAGCTCTAATTTCACTGACACAAGATTTGATTCTTTCCACATATTTGGCAACATTTTCATCTTCTCTTATTCTCATCTAATCAAACTATCCTCTAAGGCTTTCTACTTTGGCTCTTTTCACATTGTCATCACCACTATATATGTCCTTTAGCTTGTTCCATATATCAAAAACAATTTTTTATTCTTTAATCTCATCAAATTCATCATAGCTGAGAGAAAATACAATATCAATCATCATGATGTTATGGTTCTTTTTCTCAACAATATCTCCAATAGATAATGTACCATTAGGTGTTATGTATTTTTCATCAAGGTATTTCAAGCCTTAATCACTAATGCTGGCCAAATGAAGTCTCATGAGTCCTTACCATGCTGAAAAGTTGTCTCTATTTAGCTTTGGAAAGTCTCTCTTGTAAGACATTCTATTCTTTAGCTAAGATCCTTGAAACCTTTCCTGTAAGCACCAAAAAATTTGATACCAATTGTTGGAAATATAGGAGTAACTAAGTGGGGAGGTGAGTTAGTTACTACTAAAATAAATCTTAGATCCCTTAGATGTCAACAATAAAATTTAGATTGAGAAAATTGATTACTACTATTACTCAGTAAACATACTAAAAATGTTGTAACACAGTAAATGTAGAGTGTGATTTTCTTTTAGCTAATCTTAAACATTAATAGTGATTAATTTGCAAGCATAAGAGAAATAACATGAACACATGAGACACCAGGATTTAACATGGAAACCCAATATGGGAAAAATGACCAATGTAACTAGTTACTATTTTTCACTCTTATGAAGTGAGCCCTATTAGGAGCCAACCTGATTAAAGGTTACAAAACACACTCTTTGGTGCAACCATATTAGAGGATTTAATCACCCTATTAGGAGTGGCCTTGTAAGAGTTCTTATAACAATTCAATGGAATAGTCACCTTGTTAGAGGATTTACAATTGGCTATTAAACCAACTTTGTTAAGAGATTTTAGATCACTACTACAATGGTTACAGAGTAAAAATGAAATGACCTGATTGTGATGCAACTGAATTTCTGATTATAGATCTCTATTCTACTTCATACTTGATCATTTCTAATCAAATAACACTTTTCTACTCTATAAGGATACCTTCTTATACTTCAAGTTTTCTCTTACCCTTTCCTTCTTAATTCAATCAACACACTTGCACACACACTAAAAATCTTAACTTGACCTTTCATTTATACCATCCAGATTGTCATGTTGGCTCAAATTCAAATTATAATAACCAATAATTGTCACCATAGTTAGCTAGAAACAATACTTAAAATAATTAAGCTTCTTATGCCAAAATAAAAAAATCGTTCAATGGTCGACCCTACTTGGTAAACACTGGTTCTGAGATAATTTTTGGTGTTAACCAATAGAAGCTTGGTTAACATTGCAAACTTGCAAAAATATTTTGGTAACCATGTTAACTCGGTGAAAACTAACTCTATCCAACTTTTCTTCACTAACCATGTGAACTTGGTTAACACTATTTCCTTCTTGAATTCCTTCGACGTTCGAGTGAGCTTGGTTGACACTATCTTCATAGAGTAATCTTCAAGAATGCTTGGTAGATAAGAAAAACTGTCTTATTGACCAAGTGATCTCTATAAGAACTAATTATAAATTGATATGACATTTGTGTAATATTAATAAAAGCACACAATTAGACAGTTATATCCAACAAAAAATGTTATCAATGCTTTAGTATTTTTAGTTTCTCATGCATGCAATTAGATTAGAATATACATGAGGGATTAATTCCTAATTATGGATTGAGATTTTATTGGCTATTGATTCACCCCTCCCCTCTTAGTAACTGAGCATTTCATAATATTTCCAACAATTGGTATCAGAGCACTGTGGTTCTCAGAGAAAAGTTTAACAGCTTGAGCAAAGATCAAAAGAAATAGAGGTATTCAAACATGAAAATGCTATTGACAATGAGAAGCTAGATTTGGAATTGGTTATTGGACAACTCAAGAAAGAAAAAGAGAAGTTCTCTCAATCCCCAAAAGAATAAAAGATCTTGCAATCTAGATGAATGATCTGCTCTACATTGAAGAAAGAATTGAAGACATCCATTCAAGAAATTCAGATGAAGCTAATGAAGCAATCAAAGCACTATTGGAAAAGAATAGTACTCTTCAAGAAGAAATAATAAAACTAAGAAGAGAGAAAAAAATTCAGTCAGCAAGATTGTGTGAAATCATTGAAGAGAAAAATGAGATAAGAGAAGAGATAGAAGAAAAGAACAATGAAACTCAGAACCTATCCCTTCAACATAAAAACTTCATTAATCAACTCACTAATGCAAATGAAGAAATCATGAATCTAAGATCAGAAAATGAAAGAATGTAGAATGATCTAAACACTAAAAGAAAAACCAATGAAAAGATGATAAAATATCAAGCAGACATGAATTAGTTGAATGAGAAAAGTTATTATAGACCAAAAGGAAAAGCAAGAGTTGGATATATAGAAGAAGGTGAATCATCCAAGCAAGGAGCTCAAAAGACTCAAAAACCTACTTGCAATCGCTGTGGTAAGATAGGTCATATATCAAACAAATGTTGGAGCATTGGGAAAACAAAATTCAATGAAAAATGCTACAATTGTAATCAACATGGTCATAGGGCTAATGAATGTAAAGAGAAACCAAAATTTGAAGGCAAATGTCACAAATGTAAGAAGCATGGGTACAAGACATCAAAATGTAAAACTAAGATATTGAATCCATTATAATAGATTGTAAAAGCTATATTTGGTTGGGACTACAACACTTGGTGCAAATGTCATTAGTATGGAAAATTTGGACACATTGGAATGAATTATGAAAAACATCACATGAGTAAAAGAGATACTACTAGAAGATGTTTCATTTGCACAAAAATTGGTCATCCTGCCAAGAACTATATAAATACTGGAAGAATTGACGATGAAAAGAAAGAAAAGGTTGATAACATCAAAAAATAGATGAGACAATAGTGGGTTCCAAAATCCTCTGAAAATGCAAGTCTAAGCAATGATGACCAAGTCACTCAAGAATTGGGTGAATCCACCATTTCCACTTGATTTTTCATAAGAGAATTGGAACTTGGATACTAAAGAAGACATCTAACATCAGTTCCACTTGATAGGACAAAAAATCCATATCAACATTCAAGACACAAAGGGATCACTGAGTAAGAGATGATAGTCACTATTGAGTTACTATCCTTACCGATTGAGGTTGGGTTGTAGAGTCTACCAAGGAAGGTTGGGAGTAACTAACTTTTGTATGGTTACCAAGTCATGGAATACTACTAAGTATTCAATGCAAGTGAAGTGGATGACAATCTATCATTTGAGCAAACAATCATACTAGGCATTTATGACAAAATTTGATAAAAAGGTTGAAAGTGAAGTGATTTCTCATCATGAATTTTTGAGAGCTATTCATGTAGAGTGATCTTTAGAGAATTCAAGTGATTTGCGAAAATTGTTACCAAAAGTTTTCATATTCCCTCAAACCCTACCAAGCGAAGATGGCATCAACTAGCAACAAAGCAAAAAGGACCAAAACCCTAGGTCAGGTTGAACTAGAGAAGAAAACCCTTGTTGAATGGGATGGAAGGGCAATTAAGATAAGTTGTGTTACTAAAATGGAATTTAAGTTTGGTATACATGTCATCACCCACAAAATCTATAGTTTGAGTAGATTGAACAATGTATCTTGTGAATGAATTGACTTGGCATATAAGGTGGTAAAAAAAACCATTCTTTGGACCTTGCCAAGTTATTGTTGAAATAGTTCAACAAGAACATGGAGAGCATCAGAGATTCCAAAAAAAATCCATGCAAGTTTGATTCACTCTTGACTTGTTTATTTTCTATCTTCAAAAATTATTTCCATCAAAAGGTAGTGTAGTTTGGAGAAAAGATGTACTAGTCCTTTATCAGATTAATGAGTTTATTTTTGAAATGGGAGAGAATTATGCAAGCATTATAGACAACTAATTTGATGCATTTAAAGAGAAAATTAATAATAGATTTAGAATTTCAAATAACTTAGTTGAAGATTGCAAAGATGATGTTTTTTTCATGGTTGATAGTGATAAAGTGTACATTCAGGTAGTTACGCCAAGAATAGCATGGGTAGAACCTCAAGAATATGAGGTGAACATTGATGAAACCAAAGACATAATTGAGGCATTGATAAGTGAGCCTGTTGATCCTAAAGCTACTTATTTTGGTACCTATGATGAGACAAAGGTCAGAATAGAACTAGAAACCAAACTCCCTCAGGCAGTTAACAAGGGTAAGAAGAGGATTGTTAAATTGAAAACTAGTTCCACTCCTCTTTTAATTGAAGGAAAAGGAGAGGATGAAGAAGTAGAAGATGAAGAAAAGTTAGAGGAAGAAGAGCCACTAAAGAAGAACTATAAGGTAATTATTGCCAAGCCTACCAAGACATCTACTATTGTGTTCACTAGGAGATCATCCAAAAAGAAAGCAGACAAAGAAGGAGGAGACATAATCTTCAAGAGGTGTCCACCCACCTTTGAGGAAAGAGTGAAAGAGTTAGAATTAGGATCTGGAATTACAAAATTAAAGGCACTAAAATATGAGATCAGGACTACAGAGGAGTGGAGTCAAATATAAGATATGTTAATATCAAAAATGGATAAGTGGAAGCACTCACCTGATCAACTAGCTCAACAAATTCCTAATGCTTTGATGGACAAGATAAAGCCAAGATGGGAGCATGCCATGAAAAATACATTAGATATATATGACCAAACTCTAAGGAAACTCATGCTAAAGTTGGATGACAAGGAGGTAAATGAATCTTCAAAGAAAAATGAAGAAAAGTTAACTTTGAGATTCAATACTTGTCTTATACTATTGAAGGATATTGAGCATGTTGTGAAGAATGCTACAAACACATGGAAGAATGTCTATCTTCTTCACAAGCTAAGTGATTTTGTAGTTAGTGTAAGTGATAAGGATGATGATGATGACCAAGAAAAGAATGAAGAGATTGATAATGAAGAGGTGACTCATTTTGATAATTTAGATGATGAAGAGGAACAAGGGTAAGAAGCTACCGAGGAAGATGTGCAAGATATTGAGGAGACCAACCTAGTAAAGATTGGTGCAATGGTCATAGACTCATTTCCTCATTCTCTAAGGAAAAAAAATTGAAAATACCAAGCCCTAAGATAGCTTCAGTAGGATTGATTGTGACCAGCACTAAAAACACAAGCACTCAATCAATCTTTGCACCAGTCTAGCTCAGTACTTCATTGATAGGAGTTCTAAGAACTTCATCTACTGAGCAGAAAGTTCTTCCCTCTGCATCAATTTTTGCTACATTAGGTATTTATTCTATAGGTATTTCTATAATAAGTGCAATATGCAATTTTTCAGCGAGTTCTACCATATCCACAATTGTTTCCATTCCTAGTATGTAAGTAATAAGTGTAAGGATAGTTGAGACCAAGCCTCAACTGAGCATAATTTTTTTTTGGGAAAATGTAAAGAAAAGGAAGAAGGTATAGATCTTGATGAGGAGATTGTCATTCCTAAATGGGACATCTCAAATATAAATCTAGATCAGATGCAAATTTTTGGTGAACTTCTTCAAAAAAAAGCCAAGAAAAAAAGTCTTAGTGATGAAAGAAATAAGGAATTTAGAATAACTGAGGATGCTAAGAATGTTGTAGCAGAGGCTCTAGGAATAGAGTTTAATACTTCTCAACTAATTTTGTATCAGTTGGAAGAGGTAGCCCATAAATATAAGGAATATTTGGATGGACATGACAAATTGTTGCAGAAAGTTGAGAATTTTTTTGAGAATAATGTCTTAGAACTTATTGCTCAACAAATTTATATTCATCAAGTAGAACTATCTACTATGCTAGGCTCTCTAGAGACCTCTTGCATTACTATATCTTTAGTTTTTGGTAAACTAGGTGACAAATCAATCTTCACTAAAGAAATAAGAGTTAAATTGTCAAAAATTGATTAGGATATAAAGGCAAGTGCACAATAGTTGCAACTTGACTAGAGTGCAAGCTCTGCCCACTTTAATAAGATCAGATTTCTAACAAATATGCAAGAAGAATTATTAAGAGAGGATGCCAGAATAAGATCCAAATTGATAGATATTTATAACATGATTCTCCCAAACATGGATGCATTGTAGAAGCACATTGCACATTGAAAAATGCTCATCCATGTCAACAACTTCTCCATTGTAGACCATATGATAGAATTGTCAGCAAAAGTGTAGATTACATTACACACATCCAAGGTGTTACAAGAGAATTGGGACAAGACTTTGATGCTTTTTCTTAAGGTACATTCATATTTCTTATCACATTTTGGCATTACTATTTAAATATATTGCATAAATATTTGGCATTAATGTCAAAAGGGGGGAGAAGATGTTAAGATGAAAGGGGGAGAAGATTGAGAAAAGATATAGATTGGAGAAAATTAAAGATTATAAAGAAATGTATATTGTATAAAGGGGAGAAGATGTATTGTGAAAAGATGTAAATTATACTATATATTATGTATGGGGGAGCTTCACCATGTATAGAAATACATCTCTTACAAAACAAATTTTGAAAAATCTCAAAAACAATATACTCTACCAAGTTGGAGACATAAGGTGATCAATAAAGATGTTCTTGAACATTCTTGAATTTAGTTTTGACTAATAACTATTTTTTTCACTAATGATAAAGGGGGAGATTGTTGATGTTCTATTCATGTTTATTATTAGTGACATGCACTTATTTAAATTGTAAGTATAGACTAAACATATTGTATAGTTAATATTGTTAACCAAGCATTTTAGTTGCTACTGAGTTCTACATTTTCTACTGAGTAGTTACTACTATAGTGATGATCAATAGTATTAACCGAGCATCTTAGTATATGCCAAGATTACTAGTGCAAACTGAGTTGTGTGGTGCTTATCAAGTTCACAGTTGATGTGATGTGAGTTTAGTGTTAACTGAGCTACTCAATGTTAACCAAGTGACTTAGTTTATATTGAGCTCGTAGTGATAGCACTAACTGAGATATGTAGTGTGAATTGAGTGATTCAATTTATATGCTAAGTTTTACATTATTCACTGAGTCACTAGTGTAGACTAAGTTAAAGACTACTTGTAATTGATCAATATTTGTAGCAGTGATTGCATCCCTTCCTCACTCTCCAGCAAAAACTATTTCATCCACTAAGGAGATAGCTTCTACAAGTGAGATTGTGAGCACAATTGCCACATCAACTGCTCAATCATCATCGGCCTCCTCCCAGCTCTAGGTATCTGAGATAGATGTGCCAAGCACTTCATCTACAGAGATGACTGTTACTTCTTCAACTACTGAGCCAGCCTCCTCAACTCCATCATCTTCCATCGGTATAGTAGTAAGTTCTACAATTTTGTCAGTTACAATTTGTTCTAAAATTTTGTCAGCATTATCTGCATCTGCTTCAAATCCAGTTAGTTCAAATACTACATTATGGAGTGTATCATCATTTTTGGAAAGTATTCTAGTTTTTGATCTAGTAAATACTTCTATTGGCATTCAAACCTCAAGTCCTATCCCAATATTTACTACTAGTCCTTCCATCTCCACTATTGTGTCTATTCCTAAGGTCAAACCAACCATCACTAAAGTCAAACAAAAGCATCCATTAAGACTTTTGATCACTAGAAAGGAAATTCTAGAAGATATTGACTTAGACACAGAGATAGTGATTCCAAAGATTGACTATGAAAATGCTACCATTGAAGAGATGAGGTATGCTAGTCAACTAATAGAGATGAAGGCTACGCAGAAGCAGTTAAGGTCTGAAAGGGATAAGGAATACATAATAATTGAGAATGCCAAAAATATAATTATAGATGCTATAGGTGTTGAAGTAGATTCTACTCAACACATTTTGATTCAATTAGAAGAGGCTATAAATAAATTCAATGAGGACAACTCTAGTCAAGAAAAATTGATTGCAAAGGTTGAAAGAAAATTTGATAATAAGGTGCTTGAGCACATTGCTCAGCACATTGCAGTAAAACAGGTAGAATTATCCACAATTTTGGTCAATCTTGAAAATTCTTTTAATAATGTAACTTCACTTTTTACCAAACTTTGTGATGTTACTGAGTACACCAAGGAGATCAAAGAAAAATTGAATAAAATTGATCAGGATATGAAGGTCAATGCTCAAATGCTGTAACTTGACCCTAATTCAAGTTCATCTCATCATCTCAGAATCATATTTTTGTCAGAAAAGTAGGTAGAATTGTTGGGAGAGGAAGCAAGGATCAGGTCTACCTTGATTGACATTCAGAATATGATCCTTCCTATCATGGACACAATGCAAAAACACATTGTATACTCCAAAACATTGATCCATGAAAATGATTTTTTAGTTGCAGATCGTGTGATTGAACTTTCAGCTGAAGTTCAAATAGCACTCTCCACCTGCAAAATTTTGCAAGAAAATTGGGATAAGACTTTGGCTCTTATTCTCAAGGTACATTTTGAGTTTATCTCTCATTTTGGTGTCTCTGTGTAAATACATATTGTGTAACTTGGCATTATTCTCAAAAAGGGGGAGATATATGTAAATAAGGAAGCCATGTGTAAAGATAGAGATACTTGTAAATACTCGATGCATATTGTATGGGGGAGATATATGTAAATTAGCAGGATGAATTTTGCACATAAGTTTTGGCTCATAAGTGTTTTTGTCACTAATGCCAAAGGGGGAGATTGTTGGAATTATGGTATATTTTTCATTAGTGCAAACACTTATTCAATTTTGAATGCTTATCTAGCTCATCACTTAGTCTACAGTGTATACTGAGCATTCAGTGGTTACCTTATAAGTTCAGCAAGTAAATAGTTCGCACTGAGCATTCCAGAGGATACCGAGTGAATGAGAAGTTCAACAGTGTTTATCGAGTGAAAAAGTTAAACAAAGGACTCAGTGTTTATCGAGTGAAAAAGGTAAACAAAGGAACCAGTGTTTACCAAATGAAAAAGGTAAAAAAATGATTCAATTTTTACCGAGTGAAAAAGGTAAATGAAGGACTTAGTGTTCACCGAGCGAAGCAAGGTAAAAAAAGAAGTTAGTTTCTACCAAGTGACACTATATCTACCGAGTCACCAATGGTTACCAAGTTGCAAGAAATGTTGTGTGGCTAGTATGAACTAAGCCTCTACTTCTATATAGTGCATGATGATGTCGAGTAATGTAGTGGATGTCGTGTATCAGAAGGTCGCCGAGTCAGCTTGAGGAACCTAATTTTTCTACTATCTGGCCGACTCAGTAATGTTTTGTTCACTTATGTTTTGGCTGACCTTGGAATAGTATATATAATGTATGATATCATTTACAATATGGGAACATATATGAAAAATTTGAAGAGATTGATGTTCACATGTAAAGAAGGTATTGCAAATCAGCAGCAGAGTAAAAGGGATTCAATAAGGTGAACATAGGAGTAGAAAAGTTATATCTATCACATCAAGTGATCAGTGCAAAATGGATCTTATCAACAAATAGTTGTAAGTAGATCCACTGCTTTATCCTAATAGGTGAATTAGTTTATAAATCCTTTAATAGGGTAGACTTAACAATCTTTTTTTAAATCTCCTAACAGAGTGCACACTTCACTGTATGATTGGAAATCTTCTAACAAGGTGGATCTAGCAGTCCTACTTGCTCCTAACAGGGCAGATCACTAGAAGTGATCATTGTAAGCCTTAACAGGCCAACTTTATACTGCAGTATTGAAGTTTTGTGGGCATCATCTCCACCCCAATTTTACTTTCTCTTTGGAAGGTTTCTGGGTCACCAAATCTCTGTGTACATGTGCAATGAATGTTTGTTCTTTTAGTTATGTAGTAGATTAGATGAATGAATGGTGAATGGTTAAAATGCTGAATTATTTAAAAGTTTTATAAGTTACTGATTCACACCTCCCCTCTCAGTAACCTATATTATACTGAATATTTCCAACAATTGGTATTAGAGCTTTTCGGTTCTCAGGATAAAGTTTGACAGCTTGAGCAAAGATCAAGGATAATATAGATATTTAGACTTGACAAATCTATTGAAAATAAAAAGCTAGATTTGGAAATGTCCATGGCTCAACTCAAGGAAGCAAAGGAGCATCTTTCTCAATCTTTAAAAAGGAAGGAACTTGCAAGGAAAATGAATGATCATCAGTATGTTGAAGAAAAGATTGAAGACCTTTTACCATCAAGTAGTTAAAATGAAGCTAATGAAGCAATCAAGGAACTCCTAGCAAAGAGTGGTTCTCTGCAAGATGAAGTAAGAAAGCTTAAAAGAGAACAAGAAATCCAATCCATTAGGCTATGTGAAGTTTTGGAACAGAGAAACAAGGCAAATGAAGACTTAGAGGCAAGAAATATTCAATCCCTTTAGCATGAAGATCTTGTAGGTCAACTATCTAATACAAATGAAGAAATTTTGAATCTAAGATCTGAGAATGAAAGTTTGAGAAATGATTTAGTCACTAAAAGACAAATCAATGCAAGCTTACAAAGTGATCTAAGATCTGAAAGACAAATCAATGAAAGTTTGGAAAATGACTTGATCACTGAAAGGCAAGTCAATGAAAGAATGATGAAATCTCAAATAGACATGAACCAATTGAATCAACAAAATGAGTAGAATCTTCATAGAAAAAAAGGTAAAGTTGGTCTTGGATACAAGGAAGAAGGTGGATCCTCCAAACAAGGTGCCCAAAGGAATCAAAGACCCACTTGCAATCACTGTGGCAAGATAGGTCATACATCAAACAAATGTTGGAGTAGTGGAAAGGAAAAATTCAATGGTAAATGCTTCAACTGCAATTAGCATGGTCACAAAGCTAATGAATGCAAGGATAAGCCAAAATTTGAAGGAAATTGTCACAAATGCAAGAAGCATGGTCACAAGGCATTCCAATGCAGATCCAAATCATTCAATCTAGCTAAACAACTTGTTAAAGAAATCTTTGGATGGGACTACAATACTTGGTGTAGATGTCACTATTATGAAGAATATGGACACATTGGGATAAACTATGTAAGACATCACCTAAGAAAGAGGGATACAACCATAAGATATTACACATGTATTGAACTTGGTCATATAGCCAGGAATTGCATGAATACTGGAAGAATTGAAGATGAAAAGAAAGCTAAAGCTGATAACATTCATAAACAAATGAGGCAATAGTGGATTCCAAAATCTACCAAGAAAGACAGTTCAAGTGATGGCAATGTGACTCAAGAAATGGGTGACTCCACCATTTCCAATTAGATTTAAGAAGAAACACGTATTGCATCAAGTCTACCCATATCTTAAGCAGTTTCAGAGTGAAAGAGTGCAAATGATCAAATCAATATCTTAGATTCAAGGACCAAAGAAAAGTTATCATTCACTGTGTTGCATCTACTGAGCAAGGTTGGTTAAAGACCTTACTGAGCTAGGTCAAGAGTATCAAAGATTTTGTTTGACCACCGAGTTGCAAGGTTTTACTGAGTAAATCAATGATAGACTAGCAAGCACTATGTCATCTCATCTACCTTTGTACCAAGCATTAATGATAATATTTCCATCAAAAGGGCAGTATTCGATTTCATTTTTCACCGCAACTTAAGAATACTCAGAGCTAAAATATTTCTAGTTGCATGCCAGTGATTCCAAGCGATTTGAAGTAAATTTCCTACAAAGATTTTTTTTGAAGAATTTATCATCGACTAAGTAGTCATGGCATCTGCAAGCACTAGCAGTAGCAAGGCAAAGAGGGTTTCTGAAATGCTCGTGAAAGGAGTCAAATGGAAAGCCCCAAAATTCAAACTTGTGCCCACAATTGCTGAATCACTTGATCCACTTGGAGCTCAATCGCAAATTCCACCTAAGGTAATCCTTATTACGATATTTGAGTTTATTTAAAATGCACTGTTCAAGAAATTGGCACATTAGATATGGACAATTCCCTAGGTCAATTATGTGTTGATGGAGCCCTAAAACCTGAGCATAAGCACTTAGAAGAAAAAGGCTTATACCACATTACGCACCTACAAAGGAACTTCCAAGTTAAATGGGTGAGATATGTTCTAAGTTGTGTATACTATGGTCAGTTGTAGTTGGAACAATCTGTATTGATAACCAAGAAGATGATTCATAAGATCATGGGTTTGCCTATGCTAGCAAAGCCAAAACCACTAAAACCCTAGGTCGGGATGAGTTGCAAAAGAAAAACCTAGCAGAATGGGATGGAAGAGGACTGAAGCTTAACAATATATCTGACATGGAATTCAGATTTGGCATTTATGTTATTGCATATAAACTATATAGTTCCAACAAATTGAATAGTGTACCATGTGAGGCTGTGGATTTAGCATTTGATGTAGTAAAGAAAAAACTAGAATATGACTTGGTAGACTTACTGTTGAAATAGTTAAACAAGAATATGGAAAGTATACAGACCTCAAGGAATAGCCCTTGTAAATTTCACTCATTGTTAAATTGCTTATTCTTCTATGTGCAAAAATTATTTCCATCAAAAGGAACATTAGTATGGAGAAAAGACATTTCTATTCTATATCAGATTAATGAGTTTATAGCAGAAATAGGTGAAAATTTTGACAAAGTCATGGATAACTATTTTGAAGACTTCAAGGAAAGGATGAATAACAGGTTCAAAATTCCTCCTAAGCTTGTTGAGGATTATAAAGATGATATATGTTTCATGGTTGACTGCGATAAAGTGTACATATAGGCAGTCATACCCTGAGTGGCATGGGTAAAACAATTTCCTTATGAATTAAATATTGATGAAGCAAGAGACATCATTGAGGCACTGGTTAGTGAACTAGCTATTCCTAACATCCCTACCTTTGGAACTTATGATGAAGCTAAGGCCAGAATTGAGCTTGAAATCAAGCTAACATAGGCCATAAGCAAACGAAAGAGGAAGATAGCCAAATTGAAAACTGCAACTGGTCCTCTCATGCTAATAAAAGGTAAAGGTGAGGATGAGGAAGATGATGAAGAAGAAGGAGAAGAAGAAGAAAAAGAAGAACACAAATTTGAAGAAGAACCTTCGAAGAAGAAAGGAAAGACAATAATTACGAAACCTAAGAAGAAGCCTACTATAGTAGTCACAAGAAGAACCAGAAAAGGTAAGCAGGAACCTATACTGGTCAGGCCTCCACCCACATTTGAGCAAAGGCTCAAACAATTGGAAGAAGGAGCTGGCATCACAAATTTCAAGGCATTGAAATTTGAAACTAGAATAGATGCTGAGAAAATGCAGATTAAGGAACTGGTACTCTCCAAGATGGGTAAATGGAAATACTCCCTGGACCAGCTTGCTTCCCAAATCTCAAAAGAACTACTGGAGAGATTGCAACCGAGATGGGAGTCAGCCACCCAAATGGTAAAAGACATCCATGAGCAATCCCTAAAGAATCTTTAACCAAGTCTCACTGGAGTAGAAATAAAGACTGCAATCAAAAACCATAAAGGTAAAAAGATGATCAGATTTCACACCTATTTGATTTTAGTCAAAGACATTGAGCATGTTGTAAATGATGCAACAAACATGTGGAAAAACATATATCATCGGCATAAGCCTAGTGAAGACCCAATAGAAATCAAGGATGATGACAGTAGTGACAATGATGATCATGACACTCCATCCATCACAGTCTCAATAGGAGAGCTGCATGCATTAATGGAAGAAGACAACGAGGAAGAAGCTAAAGAGGAAGATAAGGAGGAAGATAATCCAGTAAAAATTGGAGCAGCAGTGATTGCATCCCTTCCTCACTCTCCACCAAAATTTTTTTCATCCACTGAGATAGCTTCTACAAGTGAGATTGTGAGCACAATTGCCACATCAATTGCTCAATCATCACCAGCCTCCTCCCAGCTTTAGGTATCTAAGACATATGTGCTAGGAATTTCATCTACCGAGCAAACTATTACTTCTTTAGCTATCGAGCCAGCCTCCTCAGCTCCATCATCTTCAGTCGGTATAGCAATAAGTTCTACAATTTTGTCAGTTCCAATTTGTTCTAAAATTTTGTCAGCATTATCTACATCTACTTCAAATCTAGTTAGTTCAGATACTACATTACCAATTGTATCATCATTTTTGTGAAGTATTATAGTTTTTGATCAGGTAAATACTTCTATTGGCATTCAAACCTCAAATCCTATCCGGGTATTTACTACTAGTCCTTCCATCTACACTATTGTGTCTATTCCTAAGGTCAAACCAGTCATCACTGAAGTCAAACAAAAGCATCCATTAAGACTTCTGATCACTGGAAAGGAAATTCTAGAAGATATTGACTTAGACACAGAGATAGTGATTCCAAAGATTGACTATGAAAATGCTACCATTGAAGAGATGAGGTATGCTATTCAACTAATAGAGATGAAGGCTATGTAGAAGCAATTAAGGTCTGAAAGGGATAAGGAATACAAAATAATTGAGAATGCCAAAAATATAATTACAGATGCTATAGGTGTTGAAGTAGATTCTACTCAACACATTTTGATTTAGTTAGAAGAGTCTGTAAATAAATTCAATGAGGACACCTCTGGTCAAGAAAAATTGATTGAAAAGGTTGAAAGAAAATTTGATAATAAGGTGCTTGAGCACATTTCTCAACACATTGCAGTAAAATAGGTAGAATTGTCCACAATTTTGGTCAATCTTGAAAATTCTTTTAATAATGTAACTTCAATTTTTGCCAAACTTTGTGATGTTACCAAGTACACCAAGGAGATCAAAGAAAAATTGAATAAAATTGATGAGGATATGAAGGTTAGTGCTCAAATGCTGCAACTTGACCCCAATTCAAGTTCATCCCATCATCTTAGAATTAGAGTTTTGTCAGAAAAGTAGGTAGAATTATTGAGAGAGGAACCAAGGATCAGGTCTACCTTGATTGACATTCAGAATATGATCCTTCCTATCATGGACACAATGCAAAAACACATTTTATACTCCAAAAAATTGATCCATGACAACAATTTTTCAGTTCCAGATCATGTGATTGAACTTTCAGCTGAAGTTCAAATAGCACTCTCCACTTGCAAAATTTTGCAAGGAAATTGGGATAAGACTTTGGCTCTTCTCAAGGTACATTCTAAGTTTATCTCTCATTTTGGTGTCTCTGTGTAAATACATATTGCGTAACTTTGCATTATTGTCAAAAAGGGGGAGATATATGTAAATAAGGAAGCCATGTGTAAAGATAGAGATACCTATAAATACTCTGTGCATATTGTATGGGGGAGATATATGTAAACCAGAAGGACAAATTTTGCACATAAGTTTTGGCTCATAAGTGTTTTTCTCACTAATGCCAAAGGGGGAGATTGTTGGAATTATGGTATATTTGTCATTAGTGCAAACACTTATTCAATTTTGAATGCTTATCTAGCTCATCACTTAGTCTATAGTGTATACCAAGCATTCAGTGGTTACCGTATAAGTTCAATAGGTAAACAGTTCTTACCGAGCATTCCAGAGGATACCGAGTGAATGAGAAGTTTGGCAGTGTTTACCGAGTGAAAAAGGTAAACAAAGGACTCAGTGTTTACTGAGTGAAAAAGGTAAACAAAGGACTCAGTGTTTACATATTGAAAAAGGTAAAAAAAGGATTCAATTTTTATCGAGTGAAAAAGGTAAATGAAGGACTTAGTGTTCACTGAGAAAAGCAAGGTAAATAAAGAAGTTAGTTTCTACTGAGTGACACTATATCTACCGAGTCACCAATGCTTACCGAGTTCCAAGAAATGTTGTGTGACTAGTATGAACTGAGCCTCTGCTTCTACCGAGTGCATGATGATGTCGAGTAATGTAGTGGATGCTAAGTATCTGAGGGTCATCAAGTCAGCTTGAGGAACTTGAGTTTTCTACTATCTGGTCGACTCGGTAATATTTTGTTCACTTGTGTTTTGGTCAACCTTGTAATTGTAAATGTTGGAACGGTATATATAATGTGTGATATCATTTGTAGTATTGGAACATATATGAAAAATTTGAAGAGATTGATGTTTGCATGTAAAGAAGGTATTGCAAATCAGCAACATAGTAAAGGGGATTCAACAAGGTCAACATAGGAGCAGAAAAGTTATATCTATCACATCAGGTGATCAATGCAAAATGGATCTTATTAGCAAATAGTTGTAAGCAGATCCACTGCTTCATCCTAATAGGTGAATTAGTTTATAAATCCTTTAACATAGTAGACTTAATAGTCTTTTTGTAAATCTCCTAACAGAGTGCATACTTCACTGTATGTTTGGAAATCCTCTAACAAGGTGGATCTAGTAGTCATACTTGCTCCTAACAGGGAAAATCACTAGAAGTGATCATTGTAAGCCTTAACAGGCCAACTTTATATTGCAGTATTGAAGTTTTGTGGGCATCATCCCCACCCCAGTTTTACTTTCTATTTGGAAGGTTTCTGGGTCACGAAATCTCTATGTACATGTGCAATGAATGTTTGTTATTTTAGTTATGTAGTAGATTAGATGAATGAATGGTGAATGGTTAAAATGCTGAATTATTCAAAAAATTTATAATTTACTGATTCACCCCTCCCCTCTCAATAACCTATCTTATCCTAAATATTTCCAATAGTATCATCCCCACCCCAATTTTTCTTTCTATTTGGAAGGTTTGTAGGTCACCAAAATTATTTGTCAAAAGTGTTATGATTGCTTTAATGTTTTCAATTTCTCATGCATGCAATTAGATAAGAATATACACGAGGGATTAATCACTAATTATGGATTGAGATTTTATTGGTTACTAATTCACCCCTGCCCTCTCAGTTACTTAGCCTTTCATAATATTTCCAACAAAGACACCAAGATTTAGTGTGATTCACCCAAACCCTAGGCTACATCCACCAAACAACAAGTCCAATATTATTATGATTTAGTGATTACAACCTAGTTACAATCTATAATCCCTTATAGCTCAATACTACTACAAGAAGTAATTTTCACATCACATCTTATGAAAAGATACCTAACCCTAAGCCCTTTTTATACAATTGTTTTTTCTATCTTAGGGTTATAGTTAATTACAATATGTCAACCCAAAATTATTGATAATATATTCACGATAAAATAGGGCCCAAAGAATTATGAAGTATGTACAATACTCCCCTGATCAATCACCAAATACTAACATTTTCATCCATGAGAAATCCATCTATCAATGTGAATTCCCTTTGTCATCAATCTTTGATTGCAATGAATGCAATGTCTACTTTTGTTAGCAAAATCTCCCTCTTTGATATCAACTCAAAATTTTCTAAAATAAAAAATTCTTTTGCTTCTTTCATATCTCAACTATTCACAAAAATTTCTCTAATATATGATATAAAACTCTCCCTTGTTGAAATCTTATGTCAAAGACAACAATCAATGTATTTTCTATGTACCTAATGTACAGATTCATTTGCAATATTCCCTAACAATACTACATAAACTTGTTTGATCTTCAACATGCTTGGTTGATGCATCACTAAAATTTGATTAGTAAGCTTTGGATAGGGAAATAACCCCTAGCTTACCTCTTAGATACAATAATGCATCCTTAGGTAATGGCTTGTTGAACATGTCTATAATCTTTTCTTTTGTATTCACATATTCAAATCTTACCTCCTTGTCTTACACAAATTCTCTCAAGAAATGATATTTTATTGCAATGTTCTTGGTTTTGGTATGCATCACTAGATTCTTGGATATGTTGATTGCACTAGTGTTATCATAGAAGATAACAACTAGGTCCTTGATCTCCTTCTTCATACCTAACAATAGTTGTTTGAACCACACAATTTCAGAAGAATTGACTATTGTAGTAGCATATTCTTCTTCTACTGGAGACTGAGAGATACAATTAGACTTCTTTCTTGTCAAAGGTACTAGCCCCTTTCTAAGAAAATGTGCTCCACCACTAGTTCTCTTACTATGATCAACACTTCCTATCCAATCTACATTAGTGAATGCCTTCAATTCAAAGTTTCATCCTTTCTTATACCATAAACCATAATCTTCAATACCCTTTAGATACCTCATGATTCTTTTGATTTCCATTATATGATTTTCTTTAGGATTAACAAAGAATCTAGCCACCATACCAACTGCTAATGGTATATCAAGTCTTGTGTATACTACATACTAAAGTTTCCCAATCATTGATCTATATGTAGTCTAGTATAGCTCCTCAGAATCATCATTTTTGGAAAGCTTATGTCCATTAGACATAGGTGTTCTAATTTGTCTAGAATCCTCAATTCCAAATTTCTTCAATATCTCCTTGATGTATTTTGATTGATTAATGTATACCATCCTTCATATGTTGAATTTGCAAGCCAAAAAAGAATTTGATCTCTCAAAAAATTGACATTTCAAATTCCTTATTTCCACAGAATTTTCTTTGCACAAATCTTCATTTCTAGATAATTATGTATCATCCAAAAATATTTTTGCCAACACAATCTTCTTATATGGCCCTTCTTTGATGTATAGGTTGTTATCGTTAGTTCTTTGAAAATCAATCTTTATGAGATAATTATGTAACCTTTCATACAATACAAATCTTTATGTAGTCTATAAACCATGTCCCTTTTTCTAGGATAAATGAACCCTTCTAGTTTCTCAATGTAGACATCCTCTTCTAAGATTCCATTTAGGAATGTTGATTTCACATCCATCTGATATGCATTGAATTTTTTGTGTACTACATATGCAAGGAGTGTTCTCACACCTTCTAGTCTATTAATAGGAGTAAAGTTTTCTCCATACTCAATACCTTCCTCTTGAGCATAACCCTTGCAAACTAATCTTTCCTTGTTTCTTGAAACTTCTCCATTCTTATTCAACTTGTTTCTAAATACCCATTTTATGCCAATTACATTCTTGTCCTTGGGTCTAGGAACAAGAATTCAAGTTTTATTCCTTTCAATCTTATCAATCTATTCATTCATTGCCTCTATCTAGCTTTCATTCTCTAATGCATCTTTAATAGATCTAGGTTAAAATTTAGTACGCAAACATGTACCTTTTCATTCTTTCCTTGTTATTGTACCTTCTAACTAATTTCCAATGATTTTCATAGGTGCATGATGCCTTTTGATACATCTAGCAAGTCTAGGTTGCTTCTTTCTGAATATACTAGGTTCACCATGATCTTCTAAATCATGCTTGGGTTCAACTATCTTTGACTCGGTCCATCAAATGACTCAGTTTGCACTAGCTAAAACTTGGGTCCTTTTGAGTGCGACTCAGGTCCTTCTAAATGTCACTTGGGTTGCACTAGCTACAACTCAGGTTGAACTAGGGATTTTAGGGACTTAACTAGTGAAAATTGTTGACTACCATTTTCTTAAACTTCAAGTAAAGTATGAGACTCATAAGAAACACTTTTTTTTTAGTCTTCAAGTTCTTTCCTTCTTTGTTCTTCAAACTCTTCTACAAACTCATCAATATTTACATGCACACTTTCTATAACCTTTTTCATAGATAGATTCAAACATTTGTATAATTTATTATTATTGGACTATCCTAAGAATATACCTTCATCACTTCTTACATCAAATTTTCCTTTTCTTCACTCCTTCAAAATATAGCATTTTCTTCCAAATACTTTCAAATAACACACATTAGGTTTATAGCCATATCATAATTCAAAAGGTGTTTGATTTGAGTCTTTCAACTGAACATGGTTCAAGGTATGAACTGTAATGTTGACTGCTTCCTTCCAATATTTGATAGCAATGCCATTTTCTATCATTAGCATCCTTCCACAATCCATGATTGATCTATTTCTTCTTTCAGCTATGTCATTATGTTGAGGTGTACTAGGTGTAGACATTTTCCTTTTTATTCCTCTTTCATTGAAGAATTTAGTGAATTCATTAGAGATGAATTCACCTCCTCTATCTAAACTTAAATATTTAGTTTCTTTCTTGTTTCTTTCTCAACTCTAGCAAAATACCATTTTAACTTTTGAAAAGCTTTTGATTTATCCTTTAAATACATAACTATCATCATCCTAGAATAATCATTAAAAAAAGTACTTATCTCTAGTGTTTATTTTAATGCTAATAGGTCCACAAAGGTCTGTATGAACTATCTCTAAGACCTCTTCAAAATGATAGTTTTTGGTTTTAAAACTTGTCTTTCCCATCTTTCCAATTTGACAATTCTTTCACATGCCCATATCAGGTTTCTTTAGGCTTGGAATGCCTCTCACACTTTTGCTCTGTTCTATGTTCACTAGTTTATCAAAATTCACATGATGCAACCTTTTATGCCATAACCATCTATTTTTTGCTTGAGCTATGAAACATGAATTTATAGCTATATGTAGGTAGAATAGATTACCTCTTGTTTGATTACCAATTCCAACTAGATTTCCATACCCATCTAGTGGCTTGGCTTTCCTATTCATGAATTCTACCTTGAATCTAATTTTATTTATTTGTACAACACTTAGCAAATTATTTATTCCTTCAACCCAATAAGAATTTTTAGATATGAGATCATTAGTTATTGCAATACAACCTTTTCCCTTTACATAACATGATTCATCATTTCCAAATCTAACGCTTCTACCATCACATTGTTCCAAGTGCTCAAATTTAGATTTATCACCAATCATCTGGTGAAAAAAACCACTCTCAATAATCCATGTATCATTCTTACTATCATGTAAAATAAGGGCCATCCCATAATTCTTGTCATTTTATCCATCCCTAACAACAATATAAACCATTTAATCTTCTTCACTACTATCAGAATCGTTAGCCATGTAACAAGATTTCTTACCTTTGTCCTTTTAGTCTTTGTAGCTTTTGAAATCCTTCTTGTCTTTGTATTTTTCATGGTTCTTTTCATCTTTTCATTCTCTATTTGGATACTTTGTAGTAATCCAACCAAGTTCTTCACAAGAAAAGAAGATCAAAAGAATATTACCTTTATACTTTCCTTTTCCCTTGGGAAATATTCTTGCAAGCAATGCTTCAATGAATTCAAGATCATCATCAAAACCATCTTCATATTCACTAACAAACCTCTTTCTTTTATACTTTTCAGCCTTCTTCTTGAGTGATAGCTTGGCTTGGAATGTAGACTCAAGGTTATTGGAGTTAGGAACATAATTATCAAAATTATCTAACTCAAATGTTGTGAACCTTCCCACAAGTGCATCCAAGGTTATATCACATCTCATTTCTTCAATTGATAACACTCTGAATGCATAAATAGGAAGATGGGTTCTGAGTACCTTTATTACCATTGTTACATCATCAATTTTCCCACATGAGGCTCTAATTGCACACATACTAGATTTGATTATTTCATGATACTGTACAATGTTCTCATCTTCTTTCATCTTCATATGAACAAATTGACCTTTGAGACTTTCTACCTTAGCTCTCCTTACATTATAATCACCTCCATATATATATATATCAGCTTGATCCACATCTCATAAGAATTAACACCATCTTTTACATCATCAAATTCAATATAATTGAGAGTGGAAGCAATGTCAATCATCATAATGTTATGGTTCTTCTTTTTTGTAATTTCTTCTATAGTCATAGTTCCAGTAGGTGTCACATACTTGGTGTTCAAATAATTTAGGCTTGATTCTCCAATTTTGGTCAAATAAAACTTCATAAGTTCCTTCCATGCTTGGAAGTTTTCTTTGTTTAGCTTAGGAATCTCCCTTCTATAAGAAATCTTGATCTTTAGCTTAGGTCCTTGAAACATTCTCTACAAGAAACCAAAGATTTGATACCAATTGTTGGAAATATAAGAGGAGTAAGAGAGAGGTGAGGGATGAATCGGTTACCACAAAAAAAAATCTAAGATCCCTTAACATGTCAATACAATTCAAAATCAAACTCTACAAAAAATTGAAATACTATTGTAACTCGGTTAACACAGGAGCACTCAGTTAACACTAAGAATTTTTGTCACTCAATAAAAATTGAAATAATCTTTTCTTAATATGTTTAATGTGATTAACCTTAACTAACTTAGTTTTAGAATTATAAAGAAAATAATGTGAACACAAGAGACACCAAGATTTAATGTGCAAACCCAATTTGGGAAAACCACCAATTGAACCTAGTTACTATTTTTCACTCTTCTAAAGTGAGCCATGTTAGGAGCCAACCCTATTAAAGGTTACAAAACACACTATTAGGTGTGACCCTATTAAAGGATTTAGTTCACCTTGTTAGGAGTGGCCTTGTTAGAGGTCTTTAGATATTTTAATCTAGAAATGCCACCTTATTAGAGGATTTGGCAAGTAGCTGTTAAGATAACTCTATTAGGAGTTTTGATTCACTGCTAAAATTATTAGAGAGTAACAATGAGATGACCTAGTTTCTAATGAAACTATATTTTTTGATTTTAGATCTCTATTCTAGCTTAATACTTGATCCTTCTTGATCAAAATTTTCTTCACAGCTCAGTCAACTCGTAAGTCACTTCCTTGACTTATCTTTTCAATCCCATGCTTCTTCTTCTACTTGTACAATTCAATGCCCTACTTGACCTTATATTTATATGTTTTTCCTTGTCAAGTCATCTTGAATACAATTTCAAGAAAATGAAATTCATCCCATGAGTCATCTAGTACTAACCAACAAAACTATCTAATTAAAGAAACTAATATAGGAACATCATTCATTAGCCAACCCAACTAGGTCCACTCTAACTTAGAAATTATTCTCCTTTAGAATTACTTTGGTAACTAAGTGAGCTTGATTAACATTGGTTCCATGCCAAATTTTCTTTTGTTTCTGGGTCAACTTGGTAGACATTGTCTTTTTGCAAACTCCATTTGGTAACCCAGTGAGCTTAGTTAACACTCGTTCCTTGCAAACTTTCCTTTGGTTACTGAGTGAGCTAGGTAGACATTGAATCTAAAATTAGTTAACTTTGAAACACTCATCATACACTATAACTTCCTTTAACTCCTAAGTCATCTCAACATACACTAATTGCTTAGCATATACTTGCAATTTGTGTGAAATCAAAGACAACATATAATTGAATGATTGTATCCAACATCCACTTGCACTAATTTGGGTAATACGATGCAATCATTGATCCATTATGAAACTTAGGCATGCATTGGCCATGTGTATCTAGAAATTTTAGGAATAAACCTTTATATATATTGCCACTTACTCCTTATACAAACTCATACATTTCTCTAAAATTTGATAAGCTTTCTTTCAAAAAAAATGATTTTATCTAGTAAGCTATGAAATTACTTATTTAAAAGATCTTTTTTTCCATGAAATAAGTCATATCTCTTAGAGGTAATGTCATCATTTAATTTCTCTATTCCTCCGAGTTCTAGGTCTTTCCATCATTTTCTATCATAGGAGGTATGGCATAATGTTCAATAGAAGTAATGAGAAACATCTTTTGTTCAATCTTTTGTTGTTGTTGCTCCATATATGTCAAATCTTTTCATATGGCTTCTAACATATCAACTATATCTTTAACCTACTAAGAAACATTAGGATATCGTACAGTTATCTCATAGATCCAATCCAATTCTAATTGATAGGTTTTTCATTTCCTTTTTAACACCATCAATATAATTATGTTTTTCTTGAAGAAATCAAGCACATTACTCAAATATTGGAATCCTTCAAATACTTCATTGCACTTTATGACAATGATTTTTGTCCTAAATGCTAGGATATCTTCAAGTTTTCTCTAAGTGCATTTTTTATGTAGGCATTCATCCTTGACCTCTTCAGATTGATTTTCCTAGATTGTAATAGAAGGTGTTGGCTGCTAAATAATAATGAGATTTGGTTGAGGAAGGGTTTTCAAACTATGAAGTTCACTTTCTACCCTCTGATTCTTTCTATGGATTATATTAATTACCAAATTCATATCCATGTCCCTTATCTAAAGTTCTTCAATCCTCTTCTTCATATGCCTCATATGAGAACTATTGAACATTTCTCTAAGCATCATCTTCATAGCATAAACTAGAGGGTTAGTATTATCTATTATTTGAACTAGTACAATTTTTTGTGTCCCACTTGAGATATAAATAAACATGGGATTATTAGCTTTGATTGTGACCTAGGTATTCAAAGTCTCAATTTTTGGATCAATCCCAAACCCCTCTATCTTTTCAAATGTCTAAATTTAACAAGTAAATGTTGCATCTTCTTGTTTCATCACCTAGCCTAACAAGAACAACTCTTTTAGTGTCAAGCTAGGAACAATAAGGATATCACATTTCATACAATTTCACTACCTTCTTCTAAGAAGTTTATAATATCTAGATGCAATTCATCAATCATATGTTGAAATATAGAAAAATATTGTGAATCATAAAATCCTTCCAATCTTTTCTTTTCCTTTCATCAAAATCTTGCATCTTATATTTAAGACACAAATCCTTGAATTCTTAGGTCTTGATAAAGTCCTCCTTCTAGATAAAATTCTAAGGGATAGCATCTCTCTCATCTTTTTTGTCAATTGGGAAATTATTTTCTAATGTTAATACATGGTAGACTTGTATTATTTCAAAAAAATTGGTGCAAGTTGTGGCTCTTTGATTACAAGATTCTTTTTCAAGCTTCTAATAATGTAAGCAATTTCCTCTAAGCCTTCTTCTTCATCTAAGTCATTATAGGTTACTAAGGGGGTATTTCCCTATTTAGGTGCACTAACCTATTGTTTGGAATAAGAAGAGTAAACTAGCAATTTCCTTTTCTTTTGGGTTGGTAAGGGTTGAGGTTGCTTATTCTCATTTTCTTTATTCTATTTTATATATTCTAGATATAACTTATCAAAATTTAGAATGCACTTGCATAACCTAATAGACTCTAACTCTATTTCATCATAGGAATGAGGGGGTCCTTTCCTTAGCCTTTGAATCTCAATATTTAAAAGGATTCCCTGCTTACTCACCCTCTGCATTATCTTAGGAATATGGTGGGTGACTGCAAGAAGTTGGGTTGCAATTTTGTAGAAGTCAAATATATGGAATTGTACTTCTCAGAAATGGGTACCTAATTTTGTTAGAATCAAGTACTCATTTCTAAATTCATGCATCAAGCACCCGAGCCATAATTTAAAAATTGGGTACCCAATTTGCAAAAATCAGGTCGAGTGCTCTAGGCACTTAAAAGTCAGGCACTCGATTGCTTTACAAATCAGGTACTCAATTTCAAAAACTCATATATACTTGATTTTTGCATTATTGAAGTTATTTTCATGAATTTGGAAATGGGAGCCTGATTAGACAGAGATACACGAGCCCAATTTTGAGCTCTATTGACCACCCCCTATTGCTAGCCTTTAATATACTCAGTATTTTAATATGTTTTATACTATTTTACTTAATTATTTAGTTTTAAGTTTTATATGTACGTTAATTGATTGTTTTTTTTCAGTTTTAATATACATAAAATTGTAAATTTACATTGTTAATGAGTATTATGTTTAGATTATTGTATCTGTTAATTTAAGTATAGTTTTGTAAATGTTCATTTAAAAAATTATTATTTTAGATGTTTTGAAATGTATTTAATTTATGTATTTATTACAATGTTGAATGATTAGATTAGATGTAAATTCAGTGTTTAAACATGTAATTACAAATAAATATAACCTCAACCTAGAACCATATAACCTCAACCTAAATTCATTGTTTAAACTATAACCTCGACCTAACCATATAGTTATGTACAATAAAACCTTAAACATATAACTAAGTAATTAATCACGTAATACCCCATCAAGGGATCCAAACACAAAACTTAGTATTTAATGATTTTAATTAAATTGTATTGTAATTTGTTTCATGGATCAAAAATGGATAATGTAAACTATTTTATAAATGTATATTCTTTTAGCCTTTCATACCCTATGACATGTACAGTGGATGATTGTGCATTCTAAATTAATTTTCCAAGTGGCATTTGGAACAAATGTATATTATTTAAATGAGTTGAACTCAAGTAGTTATTCTTTCAAGTGGATGTGTTATTGATTTTACTTTTAGTACTTATAATTATTTAAAAATGAAATGCAAATGTTCTTGTTAAGGAATGTAATCTCTTATGTTTTTTATAAATGTAAATTACTGTATGTATGTTATTGCTTGCTTAGTAAAACTCTTGATTAGTTCTTTGGATCCCTCGGTTGGGCAACATGGGTATGCACAGGATCTTGGTCAACCAAACTATGCTCTTAAGTGTTAATAAAAAATCGAAAAATCAAGGTTATGTGAACTTGACATGCAATTTTCTACTTGTTATTAAATTTATATCAAAAATTTGACAGAAAAGAATCTCTAGAAAATTAAATCTAGTTTCTAAACTACTAGGACTTATCTCAAAAAATAAAAATCGATTTGTCAAAATTTTGAATTTTAGTGCAATATTAAAAAAAAATCAAAACAAAAATAAGAAGTAGACATATGTCTGACCACCTTAATCAAAATCAAATGAGAATATTTTTAAATAATATTATAGATATAAGTAGTAGACTCATGCCTTGATGTGACAGATATTTTTGGGTATTTTTATTCTAAATAAATAATAATTAATTAATTTTTGACTTTAGTATATTTGGAATAAAAAAACTCTCATGTCTGACCACCTTAACTAATTCAAAACTCTAGAAAATTTAGTTTTTCATTTTTTTTCCTTATAGTAAAAGAAACATAGAATGTGATGCATCTTTTGGATTCAAAAAATGTTGTACCATTTGAAAGTTATAGTTGTTTTTCAAGTAGTGTGTCAGTCAACACTTTACACATAACTCTATTAGAAAATAAGCAATAATTGCATACCTAACTCATAATTTGAAAAACCTTAAATTTAGGAAAGATAAGAAAATTCTTAAGAAATACTTTTCATTTCATCAAATTTTGGTGAAAAAAAGGTCATCAACTACATGTTTGAAGTAAAAATCATATATAAATAGGCAAAAAGAACATTTTTAGGATGTTTCTAAAGTTGACCATATAGGTCTGGTATCAAAAGATGTAGTAGACTTTATAAAGATATTAATTTTTTTCATTTAGTATCAAGGTGGGTGGGGAAAAAGTTGGAATAGATCTTGAAATGGCTTTAAATATTTCAAAACTATAGATTTTTTAGATTGCCACTTTTTGGAACACCATGATCTTGCACATACCCTCATTTAGGATTAACTATAATCCCAATTTTAACCAAAACTCTAATCATAACCCTTACTGTCATCCTAACCATAATCTTAATTTGCTCAAACCTACACCATGTAATATATAAATAATTAAATAGCTATCCTAAGAACCAAGTACTAATTTTATAAATACCAAACCATAATCATAACCTTATTTATGATAAACTAAATTATCCTAGAGGACCATCATATCTACATCTACATGTCATACATGTGAATCTAAAAACATTTACATATCTAATTACATCATTTAATGCATAGGAAGGATTTAAAAATTTCGTTACATTATCCATTTATATCACATCAAAAGAATCATATAGAGATATGTCATTTATTACATCCATCATAGATAATCAAGAAGGGTACTTAGGTAAATTTATATATAACACTATATTATAAGAAAAGAAAAACACCATGTTGGTGTTTTATTTTGATATTAACAGTGCTAAAACTACTAGGCGACAAAAGGCTTAGTACCTAGATATCAGTACATACACAACCTAAAGAATAGCCAATTCTCATTATCACTTGCATATGCAAAGTACTAGGGCCCAACTCCAACAAAACCTTAGACAGTTTTCTACTCTTTTGGCTCTATAAAAACCAGGGCGGGTGCACCCGGGGATGGTTCAAAGATGGAATAATTGTATGAGAATTATTCTTAGTTTCATTTTGATTCTCATCTCTAAATCCTCAAACATATACGTAAATAACTGATAAACACATCCCTTGAATAGATATGGCCAAGAAATCTTCTATAGCTCTGCAGATGTTTCCAACAATAATGGCTAAATGAAGCTAAAACAATCCATGCAGGCAAGTGCTGGCCAACTTTGAAAATCTTACAGGAAAGATAAGTGAAAATTGATTTTATGATGTATTTTGAAAAAGCTAGTTATAATATACTTCTCTTTTGGCTGAAATACTTTCAATCAGTGCCTAATCCATTGGGAATTCAGAGTCAAGTAAATTCTTAGATCTAATTTGTTGCCTTGCAATGAATTTTCATCAGCAATTCTTACCAGAATTTATCATTCAAAAATCCTTATTAACACCCAAGCAACCTCATCACATTCATCAGAGCCTTTATTTAATCCATTGAATTAACAGCAATAACAAATGGATGTACAATCTTACTATATTGCAATCAATTGCATAAGCTTTTACTCACACAACATCAAGGTAGCTAAGTATTAAAAAAGGAGACAAAATTCAGAGAAGAACAGATATGGGGAAAATTCATAATTTGTATTCATTTCCTTTGAAAATGATATATCCTTTACAAAAGACCCAGAAAAACCTTCAGAGAAGAAGCACAGTTCTTTCTACATTCATCCATATCTCAAAAATTTTGACAGAAAAAGTATACTATAAATTTCTTTCCCAAAATGTTTGGACCAAAAATAGAACTAAGCATAATACTTAGTGAAAACCAAATTCGGACCCATCTTTAGCCTTGGGATCTCACTTAAATAATGTGAGATGCAACAAGCTTCAGGCTACAGAAGGTGATAGGTGTCCTTTTGAAAAACAAAAACAAGAATAATAGAAAGGTTGATTACAACAGCACTTCTTGGCAGGTCCCTTTCTCTTATGCTTCTTGGTTGTTATGATCTGCTCTCACAATCATTCCTCATCTTCAGAGTACATACCCATAAGGTCTGTAAGTGATGTATCATCTTCTGTTACATGCAAACTCACTTTAACCTGGGGATTTTCTATGTCATCATTGCTGACTACAAAAGTAACTATTACTCTTACATCTTCTCCATCATCGTCTCCTGACATCTGTTCACTAAACTGATCTTTCCATCTGTTAAAAGTATCATCATCTGGCCAATCAAAACTTAGGGTTTCTCTTTGTATCTTTATTAAAGAATTGGAATTTTCTTCTAAATCATCGAATTCTTTTCTTATATCAGCATAATATAATTGTATTTTTATCAGCTCTTCATTTGTCTTTGCCCAAAACGAATGGCCAGTCTCACTGATGATGTTTGTTATTCTGTTATCGAATAATTCATCCATTTCCTTTTTCCATTTGTCTTTTTCCTTTACTGTATCAACAGATTCTAAGGCACAAGGAAATAGGGTGAATTTTTTAGCAAGATATTTTGAAAAACAGAGTATCAATTTCCTCTGTAAAGAATCTCTTTTATTTTCAAAATTATCTAATTGATCCAATAAATCAAAAATCCTTTCAACCTGATGATAAGGCATTTGAACTGTAGATATACAAATAATTGTAACATCATTATTTCTCTGTCTCCACTTCTTTGCAAGAGAATCTAGTCCATTCTTTTCTTTATTTAACTCATCCATGAGGGTTACAATCCTTGTCAACTGATCATAAAAATTTGACCATTGTATTTTATCCCTCAAATATGTCACACCCTGCCTCCATTTCTCTTCCTGCTGATTTCTAAATTCTATCTACCACTCATGTAATTTGGTTTTTTCTGCTTCAAATTCCTCTGCAGTATGGAATTGGGGTCTTTCAGGGGTGTCAGGTATCTCAATAATAGGGGTTAATCCCATAGATGACTGTAGGGGATATGCAATTCTTAGTGTACTGGATTCTCCCACTTTTCTCTTTCCAAGTACCTTTTCTAATTGAGATACCCTATTTTCTAACTCAATTCTCCTTTTTACCTCTTGGTTATAGGCTTCCACCACTATTTCATATTTATTATGCATATCAATCATTTCCCTCTCTCCTCTTTCCGCAGTAGCCAGGGAAAATTTAGAATAATCCACATTCATGTGGGCTGCCTGTACATTTGAAGTGTCAGCAACTCTTCTTACAATGATACTCCCTGTTAATCCTGAATCATCAGGCTGTGATGAAGTAATTCTGGATCCTCTTCTCAGGGACCACATAACACGGGTAGCTTGATCATTACTGAATGCTGTACCCAAGAATTCCTCTTTATTTGGATCCTGGAGTACTAAATTATTCGAAACAGAATTAAAAATTAATGCGTCAGCAATGTCCCAATTGGGCAATAATAAAACATTAGCATTTTTTACCATCTGTCTTCCCTCATCAGGGGTTATATTTTGGAACTCTTGCACCATTTGTTCCTTTATTAGATTTTGAATGGAGGTCTCATCCATTTCTGGATGTTCTGCTTTCATATTATTACACCTTTGCTCAAAAATGTGCATGTTTACTCTCCACACAAACTGATGGAAAGCCCTAGATCTTACAAAATTGTTATCAGATAAAAAATGATGACTGGCTTGTTCCAAAATAGGGTCCAATTCCCTTCCTCTAAAATCTGTTGTAGTTAATTCAAAACTTGGTATAGGGGGTTCCTGAGGGTTCCCTTCATCAATCTTTGCTTGTGTAACAAAAATTTCTCCTTGTGACCCCATTTGTTCGAATTGCTCATTGGTGAGCTGTTCTTCCTCAATTCTTATTGGGGTTTGAGAAGGTGAGCCACTTTCATCAGGGGATTCTTCCTCCCTTATTATTCTCCTTCTTTTGGGAGAAGGTTCAGGGGGTCTTTCTTCTAGGACAGTGCTGGTGGATTCAACTATCTGTTTTTCTTTATGCAGAACGGGCACCTGCTGTCGGACAATAGTATATCATGTTTTCTTCCGTACCACCAGTGGACCTATTCCAATGTTGGGGGTGAAACCCAATTTTCTCATAATTTCTCTGGCTTTATCTGGAAAAGAATGAATAAAATGCTGTTTCTTCTCATTCATTATTTCCATTATCTCAGAGAAAGTACTCATGAGCTTATGTATTTTATCTGCATTGTTTGCAGCATTACTAAGAGGACTGAAATCTTTGTCAAAACAATTAATGAATTCCAAAACCTTTGAATAGACTCTCCATTTTTCTTTCTTTATTTCTTGCTCATGGAGAGAGTATTCATTTCTTATTATATCTTCAGGAAAATAGAATTCATGCTGAACTGGACGAAGCTTGATTCTCAATCTAAGGGCAGAGTTAAAGAAACCTTCTGTATCACAAAAATGAGAGTGAGACACTGCCATTTTATATTGATCCAAAATTTTATGGAGAAAGATCCACCCTTCTTTAGTTATCACAAACTGGTGGGCTATAGTACAAGTAGGAAAAATTGATCCTGTCCCCCTTTTGTGCAAAAAGGCCTCTTCCACTCCTCCCAACTGCCACAAAAATTTAGCTATCCCTACCTTTAAAGGTACCTGATAGGGTAACACATGGGGTGTTCCTTTGAATCCATAGACCCTGATGACCGTTGAGACTGAATATGGGATAATATCTCCCCAATTATGTGAAACTTTTAGATTATGGGTTTTGTCCATAGGCCTGACAAGGTGCATTAATGCCTTAGGGATTCTGGGATTGTCAATCAATATGAGGCACCTTAGTTTGGAGGCAAAGTGCCTATCAAATCTAACGAAGCTGGCATTTTCTGCTTCCTAGGTCATGTCTGCACTCCATAATTGGACTGGCAGTGCTTCCCCTTCTTGTTCTCTATTTAAAACCATTTCTTTACCAAAATAAGTGGCCCCTTTAAAAAGAAACATATGCATCAGTAAGGAATACTGACCCCAAACCTTTTCCACCTTGCCCTGTGCAATCCCCACCAATCCATGATGAATCTCATTTGCCAAGTAGGATGCAAAATCAAAAATTATTTCCACACCAAAAGAAGAGATTTGGGTGATCATATACATGAAGCTCACCGGAATAAAATCTTCTTCGCCCTCTCCGAAGACTCTGCACAGGGTCCTATATATCTCCACTGCCCTGGCATTAAAACATGATTTCTTGAAGGGTTCTTTAGAAGATGATGTTATGGTTGGGAGGCCTCCAATCCGGCCTATGTGGGCTTTCAGTGCACCCTGTCTAACTACATCCCTCTTGGATATATATTCTTTTTCTAAATCTATCAGATTAATGGGCACATGATACATGGTGAGGGGTCCCAGACTGAAAACCTTCCTAATCTCCTCGAGACTGATGGTAACTAAAGCCTCACCATCTATTCTTCTCACTACCTTAGTGGCTTGGTCATAGCTTTTTGCTATAGCTTCAAGCAGGTCAAAATCCATAAACACGCTGGGGACAAGAAGCTTCCCAAGATCAAAATTCCATATATTGGCATGAGGGGCATATAACTTCCTTTCCGCAAACCATTTTTTGAATAAACTCAAACCAGTTTGAGAATTTTGAGCATCCCGGACCCAATTACCCTTATCATACAATCCATCAGCTACCCTAAGCCTAGGGTTGAGTGAGGTTAACCTCTTAACTTGCATCGTTTCTACAGTAGATTCAGGAAGTAACTCAAGCAAATCATCATGCACATTTCTATCCAAGTAGTTTACTGCACCTGTAAATCCCTTCTTAGGAGGCATCTTGGGCTATCCTTTTTAAAACTTAAAAGCTTACGAAGATGATGGCAGTTTTACTTACTTGAATTCTGTCTCAATTCTCCTTTGTATTCCTGCAAAATTTCCGCGAACAGATAACTTGACAATTTTTTATCAAACCTTGGCACGCTTTTCTTTCAGTAATGGCTTCTGCACAAGAATGGCTTCAAATCTTTTCTCGCGTGAAATGAAACTGATGCAATCTCTTTGTATTATACTCTATTTTTCCTCACAGACGAAGCTTTCTTGTCTAATTAATACAGAGAGTGGCACTACATTTTTTATTTAAAACTGCGCTGTTGATCTTCAAAGATCCTACGATCATGCGGTACAAAGAGAAGAACTAGGAGTTATATTTGCCATGTCAGTTATTTTACCCAATGAGAGCTTGCCACGTACATAATTCTTTCTTTTGATGGCGCTTACATTTAGACCCACTGACGACGGAGAACACGTGTTAGCATGTCGCTACTTCATTATGCATAAAGAACAAGCACCTTGCCATGACGAGGTGGCGACAATTGTTGATCGGATCAAGAAATGATCGAAAGATATGCTACAGGACTTCTTAAGAAAGAAGGCAGCGGGCCCAACTCGCTATGTCACTGTAATTATCTTCCTTGCAACTCTTCATAGCGAGGTAGCGAGCTCCGTTGATCCACTTCAAGCTGATGTTCAAGATTTCTTATACACTTAGTCAGATAGGTATTAATGAGAATCGGATCTCTGCATAGCTGGCACATGTCAAAATTTATCACAGTCATCTGTCATTACACATCATCAAAGATCTTGCCGATCTTTTGCCATTTTACGGGGCCTCGCTAACTCGCTAACGGTGAAGCACCTCAATTTTCCGATAGCGAGGTAGCGAGCTTCGGCACTTAAAAGGATTCCGTGCCAGAAAATGCAAGGGTTACCTAGTAATTACTTCTGTTAATTAAAACTGATTCTGACAACGGTATTTATGACTGGTCATGCCACCTGGTGTAATTATGATACAAGCAAGATGCAATGTCATCATTTTTAGATTTTCACGTGGCCTCGCTACTTCGCTAACGGTGAAGTGCCTGAATTTTCTGATAGTGAGGTGGCAGAACTTCCAGAAAAATCAACATTCCGGCTCTGATGTCAGATATTCTAGTGGGTCCCTCTCCCCCTTTTTTTTTTTGGATGGCGAATTGCAAAGTGTACCTGCACAATAAAACATTTAATAAGCAAATCTCCGATCGCCGCATCTTCACTTCATGGTCCCACCGCTTTAAAAAATCAATACTCGCTATCTCACTATACTTAATGAGCATGCAATTCTCAATAGCGAGGTAACGCCAGCGGTAGATGTAATCGGATCCGACGGTTGGGACAAATAGGAAGAAAGGTAACCCGGGAGAAAGGAAAAGGAAAATGAAAGCATATTCGCCTCTTTTGAAATTTGAAAATTTTGCGCCCGACCATTTATGAATAGGGATGAATATAGGGCTTATATGGCGATTATTTCTTATAGATGGTTTATCCAAAACCCTATGCTTCACTTAGACATAGAACATCTGACTTTTCTATGGTTTAACTGAAAATTTTTTTTACTGCAGAAAAAGTCAGACCAACACACCACATAGGAGCATCTCATGTATAAACTAAAAAAATTTACCATGACACATGTAATGAGATCAAATAATATTTGTAATCATTGCATATACTATCAATGTATGGGGATTATATAATCAAAATATCAAAAAATGAATGATATTGGAGCATTAAATATCTTAATATAACACTAAAATAAACTAACCTAGGTAACCCTAAACCAAATTGAATATCAAACTAGATTGAAAGCTAACCTGAGCCCTTAACTAATTAATATTATACTTATAAACCAAATTAAATTAAACCATGATCATAAACCTAATTATATATCCCAACTTAATAGTACAAACCAAATTTAACCTTGAATCCTTTCCCCAACCATTAACCAAATTGAACCCTTACCCTAAGATTGAACCAAGTTAAACATTGACCTTAAGACTAAACCAAATCACCCTAAACTTAAAACTAGCTCAATAATATATTCAACACTTTAAAACAAAATTTAAACCTAACATTTTTAAATTAATGTTGTTTTTTAATCTAAAATCTCTAACTATAATTATATATCTAAAACCAAATTTAGCACTTTAAAACTTAATCAATTTATGAACTCTTGTCCTAATTGAAAGATAAGCATAAACCTAATCAAATAGTAAACAAAATTGAATCCTAATCCTAAAACTAATTAAACATTGATACCAAGGTCTCAAAATGATACATCATAAAAAAATTATAAGAGAAGAAGCAATTAGGCATCTAATTAAATAACCCCACCTCACCATCAAGAGGTGGAGGTGGAACTTCAATGCGAGTAGGAGGGACTACACCCTTGGATGCCTAAGACTATATCTAGAGAAGTGAATAACTTGTCTTTCTACTAGATGCCTAAACCTTTATATCCTAAGTGAGTATTCATCATAATAGTAAGCGTCTCTAGATTTATGATAAGTGGCCTCACTCTATGTAATCCTCAGTTGAGAAGTTAGCTATATGCAATCTGCTTGTCATGGTCAATTACCTTGCTAGCTCAGATGACCGCTTATGTCTAGACTATCACCTAGTACTATGCTACTCTCAATATTCTCTAGAGTCCCCTAATGACATCTTCTTATGTGGGATCTCCTTTGGCTTTCTATTCTAGAGGCCCATGACAAAACATCAATAATTTAATATTAAAAATAAATAAATAAAAAAGGGGCATTGCTTCATTAATTAATCCTAACATAATTAATCAAATCAAGTTTTTAAATCCTATGGCTAGAACTATTAACTAAATAAATTAATTAAAATTATCAATTATCCATATCATCACTAATGGTTCAAAATAAAATTAATTCGCACCAATAAAGCTTAATCATGTATTGATCAATTAAGGATTCAACCTCCACCACTCATGGAGAATGAATCCAAACCATTGAACTCCTAGGAGATTTCTATAAATGTGCCTCTATATCATGCATGAGGTCATTAATGTTATGCCTCATTCTCTCATGGAGCTCATCTATGGTGGGTGGTGGAGGTGGGGGTGGAGGTGGAGGTGGAGATGGAGGGGGCAGAGGCAGGGTGTGGGAGGGGGAGGGGGTGGCAGTGGGTCCATCAAATATAATCTACATATATGTTTCAACAACATAAAAAATGACAAAATTACTATTTAATAAAATTTAAATAATTTTTAATATTTTAATGTATGTACATTGTTATTAACATATAATCTAAATTTTTTTGACTCACATGTACATATATATTTTATGTGTTTTGATTTTATGAACAAGAGTCATATCGTATTCATCCATACATGCCTCAATATAGTCTTTTTTTGACTCCATCTTATTATCATCGTGCTAGCTTACCTATAGACACATCTGTGACATTGGCTACTACTCAGGTATGATATATATACATGTTAACTTTATAGTGTATAAAAAATGTAGTGTACAAATTATGTACTTTTTAGTTTGCATACTTTGTAATTATTCATGTATATATAATTTTGACTAAATGTTTATGTATCCATAATTTTAGGACTATGTCACCATGAGTGTTGCTGAGAGCATAGGACTTAGCTAGATGTAGGTACCTACATCGTTCTTTGAGGTTAGTATTGTGATTTATGTACATAATGTATAGTTCATTATGCTCTAAAATCAAATTCTAAAAATGTATGTATTGTAAATTAGAGGACTTCACCATTGCTACATTTGGTATTTTTCACAGTGCGCCTCCTCCTATTAATGAGGGACACCTAGCTCATGTGGTATTTATTTTATTATGCAGTGAATATTTAATTTATTTGCAAGCTAGATTTTGAAACCCATTTCAATAAGGATGCACATGATGAGATGTGCCTCATGTTACATAGGGTGATCCATCTACCTCATAGGGTGTCCCACATGATGAGACAACTCATATTACACATGATGATCCATCTAAGTCCTCTTCAAGTGGAGTAAAGAGGACATTTGATCAGATAGATTAGGTCTTGTTGGCACCTGTAGATTGTGCTTTCATGATGTATATTGTTTATGATGTATACACTCTATGTTAGGATAGTTAAAAATGTATTATATATGTATTTTTTAATTTCATAGATCATTTTATGATGTATGTTAGACCATGTACTATTTTTTTATGACTTCTTATCATGCTTTTGTATGTAGTATATATTATTATGTTTCATCATGTTTTAAGTATTCAAACCATTTTCTTTATTCCAACATGTTTATTCATGAACATATGACAAATTTTGTAAGTATATATGCTAGAAGAACAATAATTTTAACTATTTATAGAGAATTAGTACTAATATAAAAAAGATTATTGGATAAATATCACATCAAATTTATGCATTAAGATTCATACAAATAAAATTGACCTACTAGATAAAAAAACGTATGGATAACATACTTAAAAATGTACCATAAGTGATCTTAATGTGTTGTTTGGTAATGTAAGACTCATTATTACCTAACAATACCTATTATGTGCTAGCAAACATATCAATACCTATCATAACCTATACCAGACATAATGACCTATTAGGACTCTTATGTCCCCTTAAGACACACATGCATGGATAGCATACCTAAAAATGTATCATAAGTGATCTTAATGTGTTGTTTAGTAATGTTAGACTCATTATTACCTAACAATACCTATTATGTTCTAGTAAAAATATCAATAACTATCAGAACCTATAATAGACATAATGACCTATTAGGACTCATATGTCTCCTTAAGACACACATGTATGCATAGCATACCCAACAATGTATCACAGGTGATCTTAATGTGTTTTTCGGTAATGTAAGACTCATTATTTCATAATAAGACCTTTTATATCATAATAATACATATTATGACTTATGAGAACCTATAAAAATTATTATGACCTATTAGGACTCCTAAGTCCCCTTAAGACACACATGTATGGATAACATACCTAACAATGTATCATAAGTGATCTTAATGTGTTGTTTGGTAATGTAAGAATTATTATTACCTAAAAATACCTATTATGTTCTAGTAAACATATTAATACCTATCATAACCTATAATAGACATAATGACCTATTAGGACTCCTATGTCCCCTTAAGACACAAATGTATGGATAACATACCTAAAAATGTATCATAAGTGATCTTAATGTGTTGTTTGGTAATTTAAGACTCATTATTAACTAAAAATACCTATTATGTGCTAGTAATTATATCAATACCTATTATAACCTATAATAGACATAATGAACTAGTAGGACTCCCTAGGTCCCCTTAACATATATATGGATAAAAATACCTAGAAATGTATCATAAGAGGTCCTTATGTGTCATTTGGTAATTTAAGACTCATTATTACCTAATAAGGCCTTTTCACCCTACTAAGATATATTAAGACCTATTATTTAACCTATAGCACACATTATAACTTGGTAGGACTCCCTATCTCCCCTTAAGACCCATTAGGAACCCTTATAATCCATCAAAACCTCTTAGAAACCTCTTGGAATCTCTCACTCTCTTCATGCTTCCCTCCCTCTCACTTAAAATAGTTAACATGGTTAAACATATATGTCAATTATCAGCATAACAATAACATATAATCAATACAATGAGCAATGATCTTTAAATTATCATGTACAAGTGACTTGTTTTTAATATTAAAATCAATAGTAATTTGAAACTTCAAACAAACATTAATTTAAGCATGCTTGAATGTAAAAGTAATGGAAAAAAATAGGAGGTCATTACTTAAATTGACAAATAATTTATAATTTATCAAGTGCATACCTTTAACTTTCAAATAAAAGTAAACTCTCATTTTTAAATTAGTTTGTACAACGTATTTCACAATATATGTAAGACAATGTCAATGATATATTTATAGAAGTGAACTCAAAATATAAAATTGGTTCAACATATCTCTTCAAATGAGGTCCTATAAAAAAAAAATTGTAAAACAAAAACACATGTTAATAAACACATAAATTAATATGAGGTATTTGAACTATGTAAATATATGTGTAATTTGTATGTACTTACTATGTGAAATTGAAAAAGATGTTGATGTTTGATCCACTTTAACATTTAAATTTGGATAAATTTTAATTGAGACCTAAATAAGAGGTATATATAAGTTCTCTAAATTGGTATTGACAACACAAACATACATATAATTAAATTATATAAGTACATACATACATACATACATACATACATACATACATACATACATACATACATACATACATACATATATACACACACACACAAACACATATACAATTAAGAAAAAACTTACATTTGTTTGATTTAAATGTAGTCATCCCACTGTACCATTTGCATCCTCTCTCTTTTGCAATCCATCTATGATTGTCTTGTGCTCATCCATTGAAATTGTCCATAATACTTTATTGGTAGGTGTCCATTTGTATCTTTCTAGTTTGATATTTTTTGCCACAACCAAATGAGAATAGTGTAAAATATTCCTTTTGATTTGGTAGTCTTCAAATGTTGGCAAACCATTTCTTCTTATTAGGTATCTATGTAGCCAGGTGCTAGCTACAATGACAGACCCAATTGGATACTCAAAACTATCATCATCTACTTGATGACATGTCAATTTTTTCTTAGGTTCCACATATCTAGCTAGATTATATAAATTGCTGCATGAGATCACAAAAAAATCTAATTAAATTGTGCATACTAGGTTCTATAAGGTCTGAAATATGATCATAGTCTTTTGATGCAAAAGTAACATTCTGGCCTTCATTTACTATATCATCTTCAAAATGTGTGTCAGTAGGTGCTAATGATCTTTGTTGCCAATCTTCAACTCATTATGTATTCTCACATTCTTCCCATTCACCTACAAGACAAAATTGACAAAAACAAGCAAGCTCCCTAGTCCATATAGTCCAGGTGTTAGAATATAAACTCCTAAATGAATGCCATTTAGCCAACCTACTAATTGTATCACAATCATATCTTGAAAGGATATTATTTTCTTCAACTAGATAGAAGAAACGTTTGATTGTAGAGTTTTGACTTGGTCCCATGTATAAATATTTGTTACACCATTCAACAATCTCATGTGCATTTTTGAATTTATCATTTTCCTCAAATTTTAATTGCTCTCTACTAAGAGCTCTCTTCACACATACACCAGCACCATCATGTTCTCCTTTACCATGTCTAGCCTTATAAAAACTCCACATATGTTGGATGTTAGTTTATTTATGTGCCCTACTCAACCAATAGAACATTCTAGCATTCTTGAATTGTCCTATACAATTATTTGACCATATCCAATGTTTTGTCATTTGAATTTGTCTCTCTTTTAAATTATCATAAAAGACCTTGAAACAATATTGGACAAACTCAGATGAATGGAGTTTATTATCACTCATATAAAAATGGTACTCTCAATATTTTTTGATCCTTCTCTATACTATCAGGTGCATGCCTATAAACTATATGAACATAAATTGTTACTTGCACTAAATTGTAATATTGTGGATGTACCTCTTCTTGCGATGCAAGTGTGTATTTCTCTACAAAGTCATAAACTAAAAGTATAGTACCTGTTGGAAATGTATTCTTACATATGTGAAATTGTCCATCAAGCCATCTAGAATATTGAGTGTTTGTCATGCCCAAACTATGAGGGCAAGAACACAATTTAAAAAAAAAAATTTAATAATTAGAATGCTCTAAGTTTGAAATGATTGAATAACATTACAAGAAAATATTCTCTTCATTACATCTTAAGTTACAAATCTTGTGAAAGCATACATTGTTAAAATTTGATGCTCTCGCTATTAGGTTGATATCAACAAAAGTTATGTTTGTACATTTCTTATACAATCATTAAAGTTAAAATTATTTAAATAATAGTGTACAGATGACTTCAAGTTAGTTTAATTGGAAAAAAAACTTAAGCAAATAACATCTACATTAAAACTTGTTTTAAATAGCCAATAAACCGATAACATTAAATCTACTTAATGCTCAAAATTTAGTTTAACATAAAAATTAAAACTAACTAAATTGTGCATTCTACAAAATTAAACAAAACCAAAATAATTTAACAACTAACTAAAAACTATTAACAAATAACAAAACTAAAAAAGTTCACTGACAAACATAACATAACTTTAAAACTTAATTTAAAATTAAAACTAATTATCTAAAACATGGAAAAACTAATACTACTATATATATATATATATATAACATATATCTTTAAACAATAAATAATTAAATAATATACTAAAAACATAAGTTACAACTAACACATAATAAGACACAGTAAAACTAACTAACTTTACAAAAACTTTTAAATAACAACACATACTAAACTAAATAATAAATAACAATTATAATAAACTAAACTAATTTACAACTAACTAACTAATTTAAAACTTAACTAAACACATAAATTAAACAATATAAATAAACAACTAATCTAACCCCCATACCCTAAGCTACCCTACACCCCACCCTACATCCCCCCCCCCCCCCTACCCCTTCCCCATGGGCAGCACTTCCCAAGGAGCACTTCCCAAGCATTTTCCTTGGGACAGTGCTTTGCCCAACCAAATTCTGAGCGTAGATCAAGGCCTTAAAACATGTGCAGGCCAAATTTTGAAAAGGAAAGTGACCAAATTGCAAGGGTTATCAAACAAGTTTTAAACCTTTTCAAAGGCCTACAAAAAAATTAAAGAGGTGATAGGGTGACATCATCACCATGATAACAGCCTTGACTTGTTTTAAAAACAACTTTTTAAAATGCAACCCAGGGCTGATGTCCAAGTAGGGATTGAAAGCCAAAAAGTTTATTAGGTAAGGTAGATATTTAGGACATTTTTAAAATGTTAAAAGTCTATTTTAGAATTGCTACCTCAATTTATAAATTGATTAATTTAAATTTATATCTTTTAAACAAAATATAAAAAGAATCTTTAAAAGATTCTCTGTTTCCCAAGACCATTTAATTATTTCTCCCATACAAAAGACAGAGAGTTTTGACTCTCTTGAACACATATTTTTTTGAAAATTTTTCTAAGTATACTTTTTGAAGTTGATTGATTTACTAAGAGGGGTTATATTTTTTTTATTCAATAAATCTAATAGGACCCATTTCAAATTAAATATACCAAGGATTTGAATGATCCATTTTAACTATAATGCAAGAATTGATTTAACTCCATTAATCACAAAAACTAATCTTTCATTCATAATAGAATTTTTGTTTCCAACATATAAGAAAACATGAAATTTTCCTAATAGAATCAAACATCATTTCCATCCTATTTTTGATGTTCATCCATCTAATTTAAAATTATGATTAAATCACATAATAAACAATTATACTCAATCACCAATTTTATTGATAAACCTGATTCAAAGGCTTAGCCAGGAAACAACCAGGAAGAAAACCTAGCTTCATTGCCATTAAAACAAAGTTTTGAAATACAATTACATAGGATTTCCAATCCCAAAATTACAAAAATTTAATTGAATTTTCTTCATGATGCTCATAAAGGGATTCATAACAAATTTCGCAACACCTTTCTACGAATCATGGAGGAAACAAAATCTGATTAGGTGACAACAAGCATGAGCAAGAAACAATTCAAACATGCATATTCATACAAGGTTTTCACAATAGGATTCACAATGAATCAAAACTAGGGAAAGGTGGATTTTTCCAACAGGAGATGTCAGACACAACACCAAACTAGGTGCCCAATTGAGGCTATAAATCAAGAACTTCCGTTCTTCCATTCTTACATGCCAAAACTCATACGTGGTTTGTGCTGACAAGTGGGGACCCATAACACCCTACCCTCTCTCCCTCTTCTCAGCCTGAGAAGAGACTCTACACTATTGGAGTCCAACTAAAATGCCCTTTCCTGAAATTGGCCACTTTTACCCTCTCCAAGGGTGAGTAATGCCAAAACACCCATGCAAGAAAATCTCAAAATTCCAACATAAACATGAAAGGAAATCATCCAAAATAGCATGTTTTTCAAATCTTCCCAACATACCTACAATCATACAAGCATTCAAACATCAACAAGGTAGCATAAGCATGAAACAAACATAAAAATCTAAACAAGGGAGATGAGAATTCCTACTTACACAAAGAGGTAATGGAAAAAGAACAAGTTTGAGTAGAGCTTTTCCCTTTCTTGCTTCAAGCTTCCAAGACTCCTCTCTAAATGTAGATATTGCGTAACAACCTCCACAAGACAAAGAAGGGCCTCTAAATAAGCCTCAAACTCAACCACCAAAGGGATCAATAACTTCTCCCACCAACTTACAATTCTAGAAACTCCTAACTCAACCCACACTATGGTTAACTACTAAGTGGAGGTGAGGTGAGACAACTCATGGTAGCCATAGTCAATTTTCGCACAAAAGCAAAAAGAGACTTTTTGAGTGGCCTCAAAAGTCAATAAAAGGGGCTTAGGGGTTGGAAAAGACCCCCAACCCAAACCCATACCCCTTGGGTATAAATATTTTAAGTTTTAAAGCCTTAGGAATAGGTTTAGAGCCAAAAAAAAGCTAGGAATTAAATAGGACCAACTAATAACTCTAAAATGCAAATTAAGCACTAATCTAGATTAGGGTGACTAAACTCGATTAAGAACCAAATTAGCAAACTGACACTGACTAAATCTGACCTAGGTCCAAAGGTTACACAGCTAACCCTAATCAACATGTTGAAGAGCATACACAATTCACGAGTGTCAAGTGACACTAAAAGAACATAGTTACGAACATTAACATTCACTGAACATAGAAAGATATTGTCATGCCCAAACTACAAGGGCAAAAAAAACACACGACTTTTTTTTTATTTTTTATAACTAATAATTAAACATGCTCTAAGTTTGATATGATTGAGATAGAAGTTTTAGTACAGGTTCTCTACATTATGTCTTAAGATTATAACATGAGAATGATCACATTGTTAAGATTTTGAAAACTTTTGTTACAAGATTGATATCGATAACTTATGATATTACATTAATTTACAATGATATGCAATCAAAATTACTTAAATAACAATGTACTTGAGTTCGGAATTAAAATTACTTGCTTTAATGAATCAATCAAACCTACATTAAAACTTATTTAAATAGCCAATTAATCGATAAATTTAAACTATTCAATGGTTAAGGCAGTTAGAGTTTATTTAAATTAAAACTAATTAAATTGGTATTTATAAAATTAACTCCTAACTAGGTAACTAAAAATTATTAACAATTACAACAAAAGTCCTTAAGCAAAACATAAAATATCTTTAAACTTTATTAAATCAACTAATTATACTATAACAATTTAAGGTTTCATTTTAAACTAACTATATAACTAATTGGTTATAAGTCAACTTCATACGTAATGCTAACTTAAGACTTGATTAGATTAAACAAATTTCTCCTTACAACTTTAAACTAAAACAACATAATGAAACAACCATCTAATAAATACTAAACTATCAAAATCTATACTAAAACATATTCTAAAATGCTAACTACAAATATAAAATACATATATATAAAATGATATTAATAAAGGAGCTAAAATCAAATAATTAAATAAACTGACCTACACCTAAACACAACTAACTCTAACCTACTAACTCTAGTCTATCCTAATCCCATCTATCCTACCCTAACCACTAATCATAAAACTAGCTTAAAATTCAAGTCAATTTGACCCCTCCCTACACCTCATCCTAGGCCCCCCACGCAACCCCAAACCTTCACATCAGGAAGAAGGTATGCAGAGGAGATGAAGTCTGCAGTTTTTTTTTTAAACAAACATCACTTGCAACATTAATACTACTCCCAAGCAAGCCAACGTCCAAGTTTGAATGTCATGTCTTGACATTGCTCTCTCCTCCCAATGTTTCCACGTAGCCCAAGGTAGGGGAATGTAACCCCAAGGGTGGGCACGTGATCAAAGATGAGCAAGGGGATTTTAAGGGAATGAAAGTGACCTCCTCCATACCCTTTCTCAACATAAATGCCACCATCCCAAACTGGCCGCTAGGAATGGAGAAGGATGGGGATGGGACAAGGTGGCAGGATGACATCACCCACCCATCCCATCAACTTTGCCTTGAGACTGACACTAAACCTTTTTTAAAACAAGGCTATCTGACTTCCAAGATCAAGGAGGCAATGAATACATAAAGTTTTCTAGGTGAAAAAAAAGATATAATGATGATAACCCCCTTTTTTTTTCTCTTAAATTATACCTATTTATGAATTCTAAATTATGCACCCATGAGATTTACATAATATTTATTTTTTTCTTATTTCATTTAGAAAGGAATCTGAGCAAGAATATGCTTTGTGGTTTGGAAGCAATGAATTCTTTTCCCCATGTATTTTCCAGAGAGTTTTTACTCCTGGGAGTGCATATTTTTTTTTGAAGCATAATTTTAACAAGGCATGGTCATGCCATTTTATGCATTTCATTTATGTTACTAAGGATTTGAATAATTCTACTATTAACATTCTTCCTTAATAGAAGTATTCCAATGCAAAGGCGTATATTATGAATAGTCTCTCCATCTCTAGTTTAAACATGTATGTTTTATATTGGTTCTTCAAGGACATGGTAAGAGTTCTAAGTTCTGATTATTATTATTATTGATTTCAAGAATACAACCTCTCAGTCCAATTGATCATATTTGAAGAACTTAGAAGGTGAATGATACTATACACATAATTAAAAACAAAAAGGTGGTGGATTATCCTCATTCGAATTTGATTATAACCACCATGAAATTTATCAAGAAATGAAATATCTTTGATTTCGTAATATAGGGTTTGCTCTTGATAGGTCTCATCACAATACTTATACATCATAATTGAAACTCACTATATCAATTCAACTCTTCATTATCGTAATTAAAACTTGAATATTCATAAATCATGACATTATCTATGATTCTATTCTCCCATATATATATATGAAAATTTATTTTTTCTATTTTGATGAGCACTCTTACAACTAAACATTATGATCAAATATTATGAGAATCAAATACACTCAACCATTATTTTATTGGCTAAGCTGATTCAAAGGCTCAGCCGGGAAAGAATCAGGAAGAAAACTCAGCTTCATTGCCATATACAAAAAGGTTTAAAAATACAATTTACAATAGGATCTCAATCCCTATTTTCAACAATTTTATCAAATTTTCTTCATGATCAAATCAAGGAGTTTGTAATATTTTCTGAATCTCATTTCAAGAACCATGGAGGATACCAATAACTGATCGGGTGACAACCAAGCAGAAGAAAAAGAACATCAAGCATGCATAATCGCACATGGTTTACAAAATAAGATTCAAAATGAATCAAGACTAGGGAGAGGTGGATTCTTCCAACTGGAGAAGTCAAACACAACACCAATTCAGATGCCCAATTAGGGCCAATAACCAAGAACTTCCGTTCTTCCATTTAAACTTGCCATACTCATACCAGGTTTGTGATGATGGGTAGGGGCCCATAACACCCTACCCTTTTATCCCTCTTCTCATCTTGAGAAGAGACTCTACATAGGTTGGAGTCCAACTAAACATACCTCTCCCAAAATTGGTCACTTCTACCCTCTCCTAGGGTGAGTAATACCAAAACACCCATGCAAGAAAAACTCAAAATTTCAAACATAACCAAGAAAGGAAAACAACCAAAAATACATGGTTTACAAATCTTCCCAACATACCCACAACCATACAACAGTAAAACAACAACAAGGTAACAAGAACATGAAACAAAACATAAAAACTAAATAAGGGAGAAGGGAGTTTCCTACCTTCACAAAGAGGTAATGGCAATGAACCAGTTTGAGTAGAGTATCCCTCCTTCCTTCAAGCTTCAAGAAATCTTCTCTAATTGTAGAGATTGGGCAACAAAACCACTAGACCAAGGAAGGCCTCTAAATTAGCCTCCAACTCAACTACCCAAAAAGGAGCAATAACTATCTCCACCCACTAGCCACACTAGAACTCCTAACTCAACCTACACCAAGGTTAAACCTTAAAAGGAGGTGGGGTAAGACAACTCATGACAACCACTTGCAATTTTTGCACAAAGGAAAAAAAGGGGCTTAGGGGTTGGAAAAGACCCCTAACCCATACCCACGCCCATTGGTTAGAAAAAAAACATGTTTTAAAGCCTTAGGGAAGAGGTTAGAGTCAAATAAAATCTAGAGATAAAATAGGTCTATCTAACAACTCTAACTTGCAAATCAACCACAAATCCGAAATAGGGATGACTAACCCTAATTAAGAACCTAATAGAAAATTGACACTAACTTGAACCAGCTTGAATCTAAAGGTTAAACAATTAACCCTAACTAGCATACCGAAGCACATAAACATTTTACGAGTATCAAGCAACACTGAAAGAACATAATTACGAACAATAGGGTTTCCAAATTTTAGCACATGGAGATCAGTTTTGTTCCTCCGTAGGGTTTCTCGGCTAAATATCTACACACTCATTGCACACATCAGTAGTCCCATAAAATCACATGTATATAAATGCATATGTATCAGAAATTTTCATAAATTAAAACATACATCAATAAGAGTTTCTTCATCCTACATAATTCTTAACCATTTGAAATATCTTAAATCAAATCTCAATTTTACTGATTTCATCAACATACATATAGATGATCATTAAATGACAATCATCAAATATATCTGGAAATAACATCACACAACATGAAATAATAAAATATGTTCTAAGCATCAGATAAAGTCTCGACATCTTGAGTCACGGATAACAAAATAAGAGTAATGTATCACTATGCTACGATGGGTCGGGGCGAGGCCTCACATCCTCTCCCACTAGGCATGAACTTCCTTCTGGAGTTCATCAAAAAGGTATGAGTACTGAGATTGCATCTGCGATGCATCCTCCCATGAAGCTATGACCTCATCATAACAATCCCATTGGACCCTAACCTGGTCCAGCTCTCTGCCTCAAAGTGCTAGGGTCCGTCGGGCAATAATGTGGATAGGCTCCAGTTCTAGCTGCCCGTCTGACTCCACCTATAAAGCATCCCAATCTATAATATGAGACTCATCATAAATGTATCCTCTAAGTACAAAAATATGAAACACATCATGGATACGTGACAGGCTAGGTGGCAAAGCTAAACGGTATGCAATAGGTCCTATCCTCTCAAGGATCTCGAATGACCCAACAAACCGGGGTGCCAACTTAGAGCCCTTTCCAAAATGAATCAGACTCTTGTGTGGTCATACCCTCAGGAACACTCTATCACCAACTTGGTACTCTCAATTTGTCCTCTTCGCATCTGCATACTTTTTCTGCCTATCCTGTGCCTCTTTCAGGCGCTGTCTAATCAGGGTCACCTTCTGCTCCATCTCCTTTACTAACTGGGGACCAATAGATACTCGATCCTCGATCCTATCCCAACTCAAGGGTATCTTGCACGGTCTCCCATACAATGCCTCATATGATGGCATACCTATGGAAGAATGATGCCCATTGTTATAGGCAAACTTGACAAGATAAAGATATTCCTCCCATTCGACCTGATGGTCCATCATGTACATACGCAACATGTTCTCCAAAACTTGATTCACTCACTCGGTCTGGCCATCGGTCTGAGGATGGTATGCTGTACTAAAATTGAGCCTAGTGCCCAAAGCCGACTGTAACTCTCTCCAAAATGAAGAAGTGAACAAAGAGTCCCTGTCAGATATGATCTTACGAGGAACACCATGAAGTCTGACAATGTCCCGCAAGAACACCTGAGCTATGTCTCATGTTGTAAATGTAGTACGTACGGGTGAGAAATGGGAAACTTTGGTCAATGTGTCAACTATCACCAAAATGGCATCATGGCGACGAGATGACATAGGAAGACCAACAATAAAATCCATAGATATAGTGTCCCATTTCCACATTGGAATCTCATGTAGCTGGAGAAGCCCGCCAGGATGATGGTGCTCCGCCTTCACCCTTTGGCACTCGAGGCATCTCGCAACTATGCTAGCAATCTGCACTCTCATGCTTGGCCAATGATACAACTACCTCAGATCTGCATGTAACTTCTTAACACCGGGGTGCGCTGCATAAGGTGCTCTATGAGCCTCAAGTACAATGAGCTCGCGCAAACCCCCAATGGAAGGCACATACATACGCCCCCTATGATGCAAAAGTCCATCAGACTCCAAGGAATACTCTACAAACTTCCCTTCCAAGGGTCTCTGAGAATGCACTAATTGACTAACTTCTGCATAAAGCTCATCAGTTGGTAAGTGCTGCAAGATCTGCTCTCTCAAGTTAGTGCAAGTGGTCACAGATGAAAGCTCATGGTGCCATCTACTCAAGGCATCTGCAACCACATTCTCCTTTCCCTTGATGTAATGAACATAAAAATCATACTCACACAGGAACTCCATCCACCTTCTTTGCCTAGCATTAAGGTTCGGCTAAGAAAATATGTACTGCAAGCTCTGGTGATCGGAATGAAGCTCGAATCTATGACCCAAAAGGAATTGTCGCCATCTCACCAAGGCATGAACCACTGCCACTAGTTCTAGGTCATGAGTAGGATAATTGAGTTCACAAGTCTTAAACATCCTAGACTCAAAGGAAATAGGTCGTCCTTCCTGCACAAGGACTGCTCCTAAACCATCTAAAGATGCATCGATGCACACCACAAAATCTGCAACAAGATCTGGTACTGCAAGAATTGGTGCACTTGTGAGGGCTCTCTTGAGCTCTTCAAAAGCTCTACCACACTTCTCTGTCCACTCGTACTTCTTCCCCTTCCTCTGAAGAGAAGTGATGGGGTGTGCCAATCTAGAGAATCCTGAAATGAAGCGTCGGTAATAACCTGCTAGCCCCATAAAGCTCCTCACTTCAGTAACACTGGTGGGTGCTGGCCAATCCATGATGGCTCTAATATTTGATGGGTCTACTGAGACACCATCACCCGATATGACATGACCCAAATAATGTATCTAAGGTCTGAAGAATGCACACTTTGACAAGCTACCAAACAACTGATTCTCTCTCAGCCTCTGCAATACCTATCTCAGGTGCTCTTCATGCTCTCTTTCATCATGAGAATAAATCAGAATGTCATCAAGAAACACAACCACAAACTTATCCAAAAAGGTACAAAATACTCCATTCATGAGGCTCATGAATACAGCTGGAGCATTCGTAAGGCTGAAAGGTACCACGGTGAACTCGTAGTGGCCATACCTAGTACGAAAAGCTATTTTGGGGATATCACTATCCACAATCCTCAACTAATGGTAATCTGACTTTAGGTCAATCTTTGAAAATACTCGAGCACCCTGCAACTGGTCAAAGAGATCATCAATTTTGGGAAGAGGATATTGGTTCTTGATGGTCACCTTGTTCAATTGCCGATAGTCGATACACAACCTAAGTGATCCATCCTTCTTCTTGATGAAAATCACTGGTGCACCCCAAGGTGACACACTAGGTCGAATATGCCCCTTCTCCAAGAGTTCCTCCAACTGAGCCTTTAGCTCACTAAGCTCATGAGTAGTCATCCTATATGGTGTTCTCAAAACTGGCTCAGCTCCTGGTACTAGGTCTATGTGGAAATCCACTACTCGCGGTGGAGGCATACCAGGAAGCTCTGAAGGAAACACATCTGCAAACTCTTGAAGGATTGGAAAATCATCAAGGGATGGCTCCCTTTCTAAATCTTCCTCTCGGTCACTGATAGTGATAGCAAATAACTGACAACCCTTTTGCATGCACCATCTAAGCTGCATAGCGGAAATCATACGAAGGGACACTGGCCTCTTCACTTCGAAGATCTCCCTAGAGATACCATCATCATCCACACATTCCACCCTCTTCTATCGACAATCCACCTTGGCGCTATGGGCACAAAGCCAATCCATGCCAAGGACAACATCATAAGAACCTAGAGGGGTAATGCGTAGGTCAGTCCTAGTGGACATGTCTCCAATCTGCATCTGACAACTCCGCACCATGGAACTAACTGACACTCTAGCTCTCGAGGCTAACTCTACTTCCCAACTAACATCCTGTCTAACTGCCACTAGCCCGCAATGCTCCACAAAAAATGGAGATATAAAAGAGTCAGTAGCTCCAGAATCAAATAAAACTGCAACCATATGGCCCTGTATAATACCTGTAGCCTCGATAACTGTGGCCTGATGCTCAACCTAGCGGTTGTCAACCACTGCAAAAAATCTATGGGATTTGCCCATGTCACCAACTATTGACTCTGAAAAAGCCCTAATTTGACCACTGGATGCCTGTCCCTGCGGACACTCCCTAGCTATATGACCCATGCCACCACAAGTGTAGCATGGTCCACGAGTATAAGATCGTGCACCCTGTGGCCCAGACTGCTGTGTGCCTCCTGACCTGCTAGATCCGCTGAATCCTCCCCTAGAAGACTGCTGAGTCTTCACTGACTGTGCTTGAGGGGCCTGTACTTTCTAATCCTACCTAGGGCCCTATGACTGCCACTGCTTGGGCTTAGAGCCCTGATAACCCTGAGAAGGTTTCTATTGCTGCTGCTGGGGTTTTGGCTGCTGAGACTGCTGGCCCTTAGAGGACCCTGCTGTATAATTCTGATTCCCTTTCCAAGGGGGTTTCTGCTGAGAAGAGTTTCAATTTTGAGATCGATCCTGTGACTCCTGCCTACCTTGAGTATCCTCAGCAACTAGTGCTATCTCCACTACCTGTCTGAAGGTGGTAGGAAAGGCCATCCTAACTGGACCCTGGAGAGAGAAATTCAGACCCATGATAAAGCGATGCACCCATAGTTTCTCGTCCTTCATATATTCCACATAGGGAAGGAGCTCAAGAAACCTACTCTCGTATTGAGCCACTGTAAGGCCTCTCTGATAAAGAGAATGGAACTCCTCTATCTATTTCTGTCGGAAATGCTCTGACAAGTATCTCTCTTAGAATCTTTCTAGGAAATATTCCCATGTGAGGGTGTCCATCCTCACTCCACCAATGATCTCCTCCTGATGCCACCAGTTGGAGGCATCCCCTCTCAACTGATGAACTGCTAGTTGTGCTTTTAGATTACTCCCATAAGGGTGTAACCCAAAGCACCGCTGTAAGCTCTACAACCATGCCTCTGCTACCGAACCCTCAGTGGTACCGGTGAACAATGGTGGTCCGAGTCGAATCAATTCCCTGATGTCATCCCCTACATGTCTAGGAGGTCTGTCAAAAGGGGGTCCTCTTTGGTGTATGGACTCTTCCTCGTGATCACCCTGACCCTCTATCTGTCTCGGTGGGGGACTCCTATTCCTCTCTCTGACTCTGGGCCCGCCTCCTCTGGGTCCCTCTACTTCCACTACCGAAATCTGTTGTACTGGCTGAACTATAGGTACCACTCTCTGTTGAACTACACCGATCAAAGACTGGAGTGCATCAATAATGTCTTGATTTGGGTTCAGTGGTGGTGGAGGTGGAGGTGGGGGTGGAGGTGGTGGTCCATCCTCCTGTCCCCCTGTACCACCCCTAGTCCTACGACCTCTGCCTCATCGGTTACGAGTAATAGGCGGCATCTACACAATTAAAAGCTGAGTTAAGTTTAGGAAGCACAATGGTTAAGGTTCCTAGTTTTGAAACTAGGCTCTGATACCAAAATGCCATGCCCAAACTATAAGGGCTAAAAAAACTCACGATTTTTTTTTTTTTTTTTATAACTAATAATTAAACATGCTCTAAGTTTTATATGATTGAGATAGAAGTTTTAGTACAGGTTCTCTACATTACGTCTTAAGATTATAACATGAGAATGATCACATCGTTAAGATTTTGAAAACTTTTGTTACAAGATTGATATCGATAACTTATGATATTACATTAATTTACAATGATATGCAATCAAAATTACTTAAATAACAATGTACTTGAGTTCAGAATTAAAATTACTTGCTTTAATGAATCAATCAAACCTACATTAAAACTTATTTAAATAGCCAATTAATCGATAAATTTAAACTATTCAATGGTTAAAGCAGTTAGACTTTATTTAAATTAAAACTAATTAAATTAGTATTTATAAAATTAACTCCTAACTAAGTAACTAAAAATTATTAACAATTACAACAAAAGTCCTTAAGCAAAACATAAAATATCTTTAAACTTTATTAAATCAACTAATTATATGATAATGATTTAAGGTTTCATTTTAAACTAACTATATAACTAATTGGTTATAAGTCAACTTCATACGTAATGCTAACTTAAGACTTGATTAGATTAAACAAATTTCTCTTTACAACTTTAAACTAAAACAACATAATGAAACAACCATCTAATAAATACTAAACTATCAAAATCTATACTAAAACATATTCTAAAATGCTAACTACAAATATAAAATACATATATAAAATAATATATATAAAATGATATTAATAAAGGAGATAAAATCAAATAATTAAATAAGCTGACCTACACCTAAACACAACTAACTCTAGTCTATCCTAATCCCATCTATCCTACCCTAACCACTAATCATAACACTAGCTTAAAAGTCAGGTCGATTTGACCCCTCCCTACACCTCATCCTACACCCCCCACGCAACCCCAAACCTTCACATCAGGAAGAAGGTATGCAGAGGAGATGAAGTCTGAAGTTTTGTTTTTAAACAAACATCACTTGCAACATTAATACTACTCCCAAGCAAGCCAACGTCCAAGTTTTAATGTCATGTCTTGAAATTGCTCTCTCCTCCCAATGTTTCCACGTAGCCCAAGGTAGGGGAACACAACCCCAAGGGTGGGCACGTGATCAGAGATGAGCAAGGGGATTTTAAGGGAATGAAAGCAACCACCTCCATACCCTTTCTCAACATAAATGCCACCATCCCAAACTGGCCGCTAGGAATGGAGAAGGATGTGGATGGGACAAGGTGGCAGGATGGCATCACCCACCCATCCCATCCACTTTGCCTTGAGACAGACACTAAACCTTTTTTAAAACAAGGCTAACTGACGTCCAAGATCAAGGAGGCAATGAATACATAAAGTTTTCTAGGTGAAAGAAAAGATATAATGATGATAACCGCTTTTTTTTTCTCTTAAATTATACCTATTTATGAATTTGAAATTATGCACCCATGAGATTTACATAATATTTATTTGTTTCTTATTTCATTTAGAAAGGAATCTGAGCAAGAATATGCTTTGTGGTTTGGAAGCAATGAATTCTTTTCCCCATGTATTTTCCAGAGAGTTTTTACTCCTGGGAGTGCATATTTTTTTTTGAAGCATAATTTTAACAAGGCATGGTCATGCCATTTTATGCATTTCATTTATGTTACTAAGGATTTGAATAATTCTACTATTAACATTCTTCCTTAATACAAGTATTCCAATGTAAAGGGGTATATTACGAATAGTCTCTCCATCTCTAGTTTAAACATGTATGTTTTATATTGGTTCTTCAAGGACATGGTAAGAGTTCTAAGTTCTGATTATTATTATTATCAATTTCAAGAATACAACCTCTCAGTCCAATTGATCATATTTGAAGAACTTAGAAGGTGAATGATACTATACACATAATTAAAAACAAAAAGGTGGTGGATTATCCTCATTTGAATTTGATTATAACCACCATGAAATTTATCAAGAAATGAAATATCTTTGATTTCGTAATATAGGGTTTGCTCTTGATAGGTCTCATCACAATACTTATACATCATAATTGAAACTCACTATATCAATTCAACTCTTCATTATCGTAATTAAAACTTGAACATTCATAAATCATGACATTATCTATGATTCTATTCTCCCATATATATATATATGCAAATTTATTTTTTCTATTTTGATGAGCACTCTTACAACTGAACATTATGATCAAATATTATGAG